>VTPC01001637.1:79955-100484 GCA_011009095.1 Ignelater luminosus
AAAAACAACAATAAGACAATCCAAGATGTTGTGTGATAGTTTGAAGATGATTATGGATTTCGATTGATTTTTTCGAAAACTTTGAATAGAAACTATGTTTTAAAAACTACATATTTAAATGTTTTTGGGCAGGGCAGTATAGTAATTTCTAAGTACGGTTTTACTTAGTTTTTTTTTATAGCAAGCTAGGAGGTTTAGTATTTTCTTTTGCTTTCTTTGTATTTTGACATTTTTTTTATTTACAGATAGAGGGTACTTACTCTTATGTATGTTACCTTCGAAATTTATTTTCTGATTTTACTAATGCTTAAGCCAATATAATCAAATTGAGCATCGTACTATGTTCTCGGTATTAAAAGTTTCCTAGAGAAGAAGTAACTGCAAGTAACTTTTAGAAGAAAGAGTAAGGTACCGAAAACAAATGAGTTGATAAAAAACCTGCCTATCCTAAAATAAGTGAACAGAAAATAGAAAATTCTCACCTAACTCAAAAAGTTTGATTAGTTCGAAAATCTTGACAAGTACAGTCGGTTCAAGAAATTCAAGACAGGCCCGAAATGCAGCTGCATATATCTCAACAGTTAATTTGGTTCTTTCTGATCTGAGCTCAAACATAAGGGAAAGTGGCAAACTGATTTATTTTGTATTTGCATTTTCTGAATTATATGTAACCTGTTTTGTAAAATTATCCAATCTTGTTTTATAATAATCAGCTCTCCTTTATATTCCTGCCGATGAAATGTTTTCCTAGAGTACAGTCTTTATTAGGTGGTACTCGAGAAATTTTAAGGTACGTTCAGCACCTCTTGCCATCTCCTGGCTATGACCCCGCAGGTGATACTAGTGTGTCACTGAGTTTAATTCGAGTTTTTGACCAACATTGTGTAATGAGATCAAAGCATTGGATTTTTGGAGTAGAACTATTTTAATATTAGCACCTTCGATTCTTAATGTTTTGTTTTTTATTGCAAATGACCTTCTTATAAACCCTATTATACCTTTACTATTAATAGTAAACCATATATGGTGTAAACCTGAATTTACTTTAAAGTGTCATTTGCTTTCATTTATCTAGCCATAATTATTGATAATTATTAAACGTTGATAGTTCAAGTGTCATTTTATACGAAGTACACAGAAGTCTAGTTATGTGCTTCATTCACAATTCTATTCATAGTAATTTGATTGATGGCACTGCTCGAGCGGTGCTATCGTGGATCTTGTGCTTCCGACTGTTTTTCGAACATTTCTGCTTTTGTTTTAATTTTATGTAGTAATTGCACGTATTAGTTAATAACGTAATTTATGAAAATTGAAGTCTTTTTAATCGGCTTTTCAATTACATATAAACTAAAAAGATCTAATTATCTACGTATGTTGAACACACTCTATTATTTATACTACACATTTAAGATTCTTAATTAACTTGTTAAAAACTTATGCATTATTTAATTTTATTTAATCAGTAATCACATAATTACTAACCCCAACAAGACATTAAGAAATTTATTATGAATGCCTTCAGGTGTATAATTCAAGAATTCGTATGCAATACTAGAAATATTTATTAGACATCTCCATTGAAAACTGTATAATCCCTAGAATAATCTAAATGTCCGTTGCAGGTGCTGCGTCTATAACAAATGCTTTCCGGTCATTATATTCCCGGTTTCTTTTTAACACTGTAGAAAACTACTAATCAAAGATTTATTTCACGACATATTTAATCTTTTGTTTAATATTCTTAGGGTTGTTTAGCATTAACAACGTAAGCCGCGTTGAATTTCCTGCCAACTAATCGATTAAGATATTAGCATAAATCTCGAATTTAAATATATTTCGTTGTAGTGGGAGTATAAAATGCAAGGCAATAAAATATTTTAATCTCGATAATATTTGAAAAACAAGATTAAAACACGATACTGGCGTTGGTGTAACATAATGTTCTGGAGCTATGAAAGCTTAATTTACGAGAGCTAGAAGAGAATAACTTTCTAATACGATATTGGCTAAACGTTAAAAACGATTTTTGTTTACATTTACACGTTTGTAAAGATGAGTTTCCAAATTTAAATTTTTATGATCCTTCTTTGCTGGATACGAAAAGCTATATATCAAACAATCACCGCTGTGCATCTCAGAGGTTCCAAACAGTTTACCGTTGCTTTGAACTATTTAAATTACAGAACGTTTTTGCTTACGAAATCGTAATTGGATTTACTTTTACGTTTCTATAAGATGTATACAGAAATAGGTAATTACATGTTAAGTTAATTAAAACCTGTGAATTGAACGTCAAATAAAATTGTAGTACCTGACATGATAAATGAGTACAATTATCAAATCAAATTAAAATAGGAGATTTTAAGATCATTAATAAAGTTGTTCTATAGACATGAGGTTTTTGCTTACGTATGCGGTTTTAATGATCACATGCATTTTTTATAGTATTGTTATAACAAAAAGTTTATGACTATAAAGAAAAGTTTCTGGGCACAAAAAAACAAATAAATCATTATAAATTCATTGAAAACCATCGAACTACTGCATCCTGAACTCAAATTGAATATCGTATTGTATACGTAATATGGTACCTTTGAATAATACTTCAAACAGTTTTATCAGATCTTTAATTTAACCATTCACAACATTGGCAAATTGAAGATTCCATAATTAATTTTTCCTAATTAGGTTAAAGTCAGATTAAAAAACTGTACACACAGCACACGGCATTTTCAAAACTTCTATAGTTACTCAGTTTGCGATCATCAGGAATATGTTTAGGAACTCAATTACAAGCAAGACCGGCCTCAAACGTTAAGCCATTGAGGCAACTGGCTCATAACGATCAGGTATGAAAATGTGGAAATATTTGAAAGACAAAAATATTTTACAATTTAGATAAATTAATTCAGAAGATACCAACACGGTTCTAACCAACATTTTGCGTGTACCATCATTCAACTCGAACACAAAGACAGCCTCAAAAGTAAGACTTTTTTCTGATATTTTGCTTATCTGTTGTCAATTGTTCATCCCGCTGGCTCAATGTTTTTGCAACACCAAAACTATCTAAATATGAAAAAGAAATCCATATACCGACGACATTACATATATTACATTCTTCAATTATTCTGCAGCCAAGGAAAGCGACAGACAAATCTTAACGAAGAAAACAGGCAAACAAGTACAATAAATCGAGAAAGCTTAATGCAGTTAAAAACTGATCAAAGGAAGGAAGCTCGTCTCTACTATTAGAACTGGAACTGTCACAGCTCTACTCTGCTGCATCATCTTTAAGCCTACTCCTGTCTGCTAAAGCGCTCATTTTTATCCTTCTTGAACTAGAAAACAATCAGCATCGCTTTTGTCTCAAGACTGTTTGGGTTGCGTTCTCTGTTAGTAATTTCAATAGAGTTAGATACAAACTACGCTACGCCACTATACGCACCACCTTCGGTAATCCAAAGTCGGGCTTGCCTTCCAATAGCTATCTCCATAAAATTAAATACAAACGCTGCTAGGGATGCCTCATTCAACGGGCCATTTCTGGTGGCCGACATTTGTCTGGTATAAAATTGGAAGGCGCAGAAATCTAAGTTTGCCTTAGGACGTCTTAAGTTCCGGCCCTACCTACAAGTAATTGTTTTAAGCAAAAAACAGTTTTAAAGACATTGATTTCAGATCAAAAGATTTCTAACTTGTAGATGTCAACCTTTATTCTGTAGCTCAAAAGTAAATTATCTGTTCGAAGAATCAAACCACGACTGAGCATCAACGTATTATTGCAGAATGGTTCGTCATCGAACAGGACGCGAAGTACATTTTTTGTGAGCTAGGGCAAGAAAGTGTTGCCATGACAGTAATTCAATTGGTCGATACTTAAATCTCAAGTTCATGGGTTCTCGGCCCATATTGGGTGGAATTTTCTGCTAGATTACAGATAAACTACAAATACTCATGAACTAAACAAGATCTTTGTAGTGCGTTGTGTGTGTAAGTATCGTTTATCACAAAAACAGAGAACTAAAATGATAACTGTATCTTCAACTACGTTTTGGGCAACAGTTGGTTTATGCAACTTTTCTCCTTGGACTACATCTCTGGCAATAACTTTTTCACACCTGAAATACATGCAAGATGTTTTTCACGAATGATTCTAATTAAAAGGCAATTAGAAAACAAAAAAAAGCATTTCCAAAAATGTTTAAAATTTTCTTCTAAAGTTGTAATTTTAAATAAAACTCTTTGTCGCACTTTGGTCCCAATAATGTTAGATCATGTTGATTCAATCTCCTACAACAGTAACTATGCTGCCTTACGTTCCTTTCTACGTCATTGACGTCCAGGAACGCTTTTCAATCAATTGTGGATGTGACTTTCCAAAGGCTAAGAGCCCATTTCACATCACTTCAAGATTAGAAAACAGCATCCAGACATTTGCTTGTAACTTAAGCTGTTATTCAAAAATAACTGTCAATGCCGTTTTGCATTCAGACTTACCCGATTGTCCAGAGATAGCTCATATTGAGCTTTGCGTTTCTCTTTCAATGTTCTAAAAGAAACCACACAATGAGACGAAAAGTCGCACTTCGCTCACCCTTTACTATTCCTGACGATACCATCTGCGCAAACTATTGTAGGAAAAACCCATTTCGCTTGGCTTGGCAAACGTAGGCATTCAACAGTCGACAATGCATTTTAGAAATATAGGCAGAGGGAACATGTTCGTGTTTATACAACGTAGAAATTAAGTAAAACAGAGGAAAAGATATATCACACCCACCATCTTGGGAAACAGCAAGTTATTTACCTTTCCTCTGGTTTGAAAAAGAACTATGTTATGGCGCATGTGTAACGCTGTGGAAATGACGACTGCAAACCGTTGATACTAAATTTAATAACAAATATTATTCAATGATGTAATTAGAGTTTAGTGAGCTAGTAGCAACTTTGACAGGTGAGTCTTCTAACTCCCTTACTGATTTATTTGTTTGTTTATTTTTTGTTTGCTTCTTAAAGTTGTTTGAATAACTGATTGGTGAGTGGAATTTTGGTGAGACGTCTTGCATCTTTTAATGAAATATTGTTTCTCGTGCGTTACTGATTTCAGCAAGGTAGCATTATACTGGTATGAACCCGCCAGTTTCCGCTTTATTTATTTTTTTAGTATAATTCCATAAAACTTTTTGATGTTAATTGAGAAAGGCAAGAAGAAATTTGACAATGGCCTTATAACACAAAGGTTTTTATAACCTTCCACTATTCACTGCATATTTGCAAATGGAATATTTTCCGAAAAATGGAAACACGCTCAGGTTATGCTATTTCTTAAACCAAAAAAGAATTAAAAAGAGATTTAAGCAGCTGCAGATGAATAAGCTTACTAACATTCTTAGCTAAAATTTTAGAACGAGTAGTCTCCGTCAGACCCAATGAATTCATCGATGAGCATCAATTCTTACCAATAGCAATGTACCAATTTGGCTTCAGAAAATACCACTCTACACGTCATCAACTACAAGGACTAGTGGAAATCATAGAAGAGGGTTACGAAACGAAATTATACACAATCATAGCCTTTCTGGACGTCGCAAAGGCGTTTGACAAGATCAGGATAGCTGGATTGTAATACAAGATCCTGCAATTAAATACGCTAACATATCTATCTGCAATATTTTTGCGTTCCTCAGAGAAGCACCCTAAAATGATCAATGAACGATTAAAATAAAGTGTGCAGTACTATTTTACCAAGTTTTGATCCGTCCCTCCTAACATAGGTGTGCGAAGTTTGGGGCTACGTTTCCAAAACTAAAAACAATAAACTACAACTGCTCTAAAACTAAGTGTTAAGAATTATTGTGAATGTACCATGCAACTACACATAACAATTGTAATTGTTGATCTGACTTAATAAAAAAAATAATAATAATAATTGGAAGACTTCTAACTAAACGGTGATGTAATTTTTCTCCATTGTTTGTATCGGAACACTCTGTATCTGTTACTACGATTTGAGAGAGAGCACAGAATCTGTTTGCATTTGATGTTAATCAGTAATCACATTAGTCTTGAACCAGCAGCTTTTCTTCTGTAAACCGTGGAAGATTTATAAAAGAAATTATTCCTTACTTCAATTTTTATGCATTTAAGTTAAGTAGATTCAAAAACAAAAGAAGTATCTACTTTTCTTTTGGATATTTCAAGAACACTGGATGAAAATCCAAGTCATTTCAGAATTTACTAGATTCACCCCTATTAAGTTAGCCTGACTAGAGGGCTGCTAAAACTCATTTGCTAAAGCCAGCTTTGACATCGCATAAGTTGAATTTGGCCTACATAATGTCAATTAAATACTGGATACGCTTCACGCGATATAGTAAATAGTAAACCGTAAATCTTTCAACGAAACAGAGTTATTATTTAATAAAAAAAAATTTGATAATCTACTTTTTTTCCATTATAATTAGAATCGAATTTCCCAAATAATAATTTTTTTCTGTCATAAAACCTCTTAACAAAAAAAGGATAAAAGAATGCTCCTAATCTCATAAAAGTGACTTTAAAAATGTACGCTACACTTAATGATTTTTTTATTCTAAAATAATTACCTCAAAAAAGAGGGAAAAAAGTTAAAAATGACTATTTAGCTAGGTATTTTTGTAAACATCCTGCGTTTCCCATAAAAAATTTAACTGCTGGTGTAATAAACATCAACTTTAAGGTTATTTCACAGAAAAGAACATTTTTAAATGCTCTGGAAAATACGAGGCCAGATTGTCGGACGGATAGGGCAGCAGGGCGCCTTGCACCGCCCATAAAAGCTGACAGATACGTCTTTATTGTGAAGGACTGGTTCCATCGAAGAACAGCTTCGTGTTCTACCCAACCCAACATTTAGTTCTACCAGTCGTTTAAACTTCCTTACCAAGAATATTTCAAATTCCCACATACTAGAGCTTTTCAAGCGTTACTTTAGCACACCGTATGTCTTCGGAAAGGTAAAAATTACCACAATTATATGTTCTTGAATTACATATTTGAGGATGGAAATTATAGTTGGTTTGATTAGGTCGATGTGGAGTATTTTATTTGATTTATAGATCAGGTAGAGCTAGAGGCATAAAGTTGAGAATACGTACTGTAATCACAGGAATACCTAATTAAGGAACTTGTTTTACTTTATTTTATATTTGATGGTATAATGACATAATTTCTAACCTTTACTTATTCTTAAAAGAATTTTAGATATTAGACTAATACAGTATTCTAGTCAAAACCACGCTATGTGAAAGGTTTTTAATTCTTTAGTAGTATGAAGGTTAACTCAAAAGTATTTCAAAATTTTACACCCGAAAGGGTAGAAAGGCTGAATGATTGAATGTAAAATTTATTGAAGGTTATCTGTTCACGCAATACTATTTTTTTAATACCCTGACTTACCTGACTATTTCTTACATTTTTACTTCCAATTCGTTTTTTAGCTGTATTTCCATGTGTATTTGTTTCCTGAGAAGTTAGAGTTTGCTAAAGTACACGCAATTGTGCATTACCATGACGTTCGGTGTCAGTAGGCTTATTAACTCGTTCTTGTTTTATAACTCACTATTAATGATTTCTTTAGGTATCAAAAAATAATTCGAATAGCAGGACCTGCACCTAGATCGACCTTCGGGATGGAGCAAATTCTTTTTCATTTTATTTATATTGTCTGCTTTATTCCCACCAACTTTTTAATGCGATAAGATAACATTTTAACAGCTGAGATGTTCGAATCGAACTTTGCCCATCCATTCCGGAATGTAACGTATGGTGAATGAAATCCGGAAAGTTTCATCATTTCGAATGCCTTTTAATTAATTGCAATAAGTAAGTGTGGAAAATTAATTTGTTTAAACCAACTCGACTTGCTTTGTCAATATTGACAGACACTTTGTTTAGGGCTTCTTGTAAATCAAAGTGTCAGTACTTTCCAATTCTTTTTGATTTCCAAGGTCAACTTTTGTAGATTCGGCCTAAAAACGGTTCTGCTTTAAATAACCCAAAAGCCTTGAATTGAGCACAAATAGGGAATATTCGAAAGATTATTATGTAACTTGTGGTTGATCTAATACTTTATGAGCAAACTTTTGTTTTTTTCCTGTGTATGTGCTGAATTTCGAGTTATTCTTTGCTATGTTTTCGCCATAGTTCAGCCCTCCCTTAATTCTCGATGTGATTTAGCTACTTTTCACGCAGTCTTAAAAGTTGTGTTACAGTATCACATTTAGAAGCTGATGGAATTCTATCTAAAAGTTTACACACCAATTTCTGCACGGCCAATGCTTTGTTTGACATCTTTTCAAAATAACGTGCTAATGCTGATTAATGTCTTAACCTGTGCATAGCGTGCAGACTAAAATGTAACGACTTGATTTACCAATCCAGAACAAACCCCGCAAGTCTAAAAGAACAGACCAGAAATAATACTGCAATGTTACTCCGGATTTCATTCAGCATACGTTAAACTTCCATCAGAAAGAATAGCACCGATATTCGAAATATGATATTATTATGCAACATTACTGATTTTTTAGTAGTATCTTGATTCTAATTTCCAAGATAGATAAGTCTCTATAAATTCAAGCATAACTTCTTCCCGTTAATTTCTCTTTTTCCATTTTGGGCACCAACTACAAGGTCATATAGACAGATTCGACTCCAAATTCAAAATTTCTACCTGATTGCAGGTTAGAATATATGTCGGTTCGACATAGTTTTGCTCTTTGTATACCATTGCAAATTGATGGGTATCGTCACAGCTCTGCTATCCCAAATGGTTTTCCTATTTATTGGATATATGTAATTTCTCTTCAGTTGGTAATGCCCACACGTTTATAATATCGTGCCGCTTTAGAGAATTGTCGTAACAGATTTTTTGACGAAGTCCAAGTACCTCTTTTTACGAGTATCAGGTGGGTTAGAACCCACAACCTCACAACATTCCAATAACATGAATCGCGCTGAAGAATATTCACTTTCAGCGATTTGAAAATCAGTCTGCGTGATGACTTTTTCTTTATCTTTCTGAAGAACCTACTTATGAATGTGAGCGAAAGGTTAACAAAACCTATTGACTTTTCTGTTAGTATACATAATGAGAAAAAACGTATTCATCCAGCTTGTAGTAAAACTGGTAGAAGACTACATGAATATGAGTATTATATCTTGGAAAACTTTTGGAAACTCATTTTGATAAAAACGTAACAGTACTATAAGATGAGAAAAGCCAGTTACTGATTGACCAATCGTTTGAAATACGTAAATGAAACTAATAAGCTGTCATGGACTTTGCAATACAATCTGCTTGTGAAAGAAGGTGGAGGATCCAAGGAATGTGCAATATGCACTAAAAGGGGAGGTCGCGATCGTTCCTTTTCGATTTCAATGAAATTTCTTCTAGTGACTCTAAATCGAAAATGAGTAGACACGTACTCAAGGAATTTTCAGAATTAGATAGCAACCAACGTAAACATTCAGAGAAATAAAAATTGATTACTGTGAAAGGTATCAGAACATTAAAAGCTGATATGTCACGACTTTGGTAGTATGTAATTATAAAATTGAATTTAACGAATTCCTTTCTATGGATATCAGTCAAAATTTTATTTGAACTGTAACTGTGCACGACGCGACGGTATAATCGTGATAGAAAAATGAAATGGTCCACAACTGGTGCTTAGTTTGGGGTTGATTATCTCGGTTACAATATGAATCGCAATTTTTATGCTGTTTTTTGCATCTGTACTACGTCTGAGATCCCACTAGTAGTAGGAATAGGCCATCAGTACTAAATGATACTCTTTGACTAAACTGTTCGTAGAAGGCGATGAATGAGATTAGCCACCTAGTTACTTCCATTAGTTTTTTTCTTTATTAACAGCTCCTCTTGCCACAAGGTTAAGATTGTGGTAACATTTACTCATCAGCATCACTAACACATCAGCACCGGGCTCGTTGACGGGTAGTAGTTTTGATCTTTTTATCTACTTTTTAAGACGCTAAACGCATTGAACGTAATTACGCAATTTTTTCTCGCGAAACGTGTTAGGAAAATGGACGTTAACTAGTTTCAGAGATGTTTTTTGAAATCATAGACAAGGCTATTGATTTCAGATTTTTCTTGCTAGCTACAAATTTATCTCTTTAATACGATTTAAGTGATGATAAAAGTACAAGAAGGAAAGAAAGTACAATAGGAACATTCAGCTCATAAAATAATGCCGCGAAATGCTTTATAAATTGGTATTTTTTTTATTACCTCCGACCATTATTACTAGGTTTACATGTGCCATAATAATCCAAAAAAATTTAGTTTGGCCTAGGCCGGCAACGGGCAAGGAAACACGATATTTTGATCACAAAATTCAGATATATACAGGGTGTCCTGCAACTCGATCGACATAACTTAAATGTGTGTTCCTTAGGTAACTTCAAGTCGAAAATACCTAATACATAATTATATGTCCAAAACTCAATAGTAGGTGACAGCATTTTCCATACAACAAATGGTTTTCAAATCAAGAATATGCCGACATTCACTTTATTTATGGATTATAAACCACAAGTAAACAAGTGGTATTGCAGGACGGCGCACCTCCTCATTTTAGTATAAATTTAACAAAATATCTAAATAATAACAACTTTGCTAACTGGTGGATTGGAAGAGAAGGTCAGTTTCCTGGACACCGAGGTCACCAGACCTAAAGCCTCTGTATTATTATCTTTTGGGGACATTTGAAGATTTTAGTTTATGCCGAAAAATCGCACACCAGAGATGAATTACTTCATAAAATTTGGAGTACAGCAACATCTATAAGAGCGAACCCTCATACTCCATTTTGAACAATTAATGTAATTAACTTTGTGTTAAACATATTTTTTATTAATAAAACACAATGTTATGCTAAAGTGTTGCGCATCTTTTTTTAAAATTAATATCGCCCGTAACTCCTTTACTATTGAGTTTCGGACATATACGTATTAGGTACACACCTTTAAGCTATGTCAGTCGAGTCGCAGGACATCCTGTATATCAAGTTAGTATATTCTAATTAATTTTATTAAAGAAAACCCGCACAAAAAATCTTGTGTATCACATGTCCAGAAAATGTTTTGCGAGTATACTCGCCATACAAATAACTATTTATTACCAGTATAAAATCTGTTATTAAATTAGACATAAAATATAAGTTAGCTATAAAAAAGCATAAGAATATTAAAATAATAATTGAACACACTCATATATAAAAAGAAATCAATTGTAAGTAAAGGTCTTGAGAGTACATTATAAGCAACAAAAAGAAACAATATTTTTAGCTAGTAAAACATTAACATATTTACGCTTTTAAAAGTAATTAGACGTTCATTAAACGTCTCCACTAAACTGAAATTCTTTGTATCTTTACTAAAAAGAAGAAAAGATGCTTGATTATGATCTTCATAATTAAACTAATTTCCCATTTAAAGACATGCCATTTTTGCAATTATCTCATCAATTACTTACCAAAAAATAAAAATATTTGCATAATTTAAAACCTGTTGGTTTTACAACCTCATCTTCAATGCCTGAATGCATGTAACACAATAAAAAGTAATGCGTAAAAGCGGATACGAAACGTGATATATACAGTAGAAAAAGAGCACTAAGGAGATTCTTTTCAGGTTCTTCCAACAAAAGACTGTGAAATGTGCTTTTAAATGGAGTGACAGTTTTGAGGATATGTTAGTTATATTCTTGGACAGGTCAGGTGCAAGCCCGCATGATGGATGAGGTATAGTCGGTTTATACGCTACCCTCATTATCATCTGTAATTACAGAACCAACAAAGAGGTGACGTATGTATGTAATATGCAAAGGAAATAATTTTTTCGACTGCAAGCTCAGTTACAATTTAGTATATCTACTTTAAGAATAATGAACTTGTAAAAAGATAAAATTGCTTTAAAATAGTTTTATGTGATTCTGTAAAGGATTTGTATAAGATTCTTGAAAATGATCCAAGAATTACTATCTAAATAAAAACCGTTAATTTTAGACCATGCTGTGCACACTTCCGTATTCACATTCATCACCGTTTTTATTTTTTGCTACGAGTGTACAGCTGGTCTTGTTTGTTAAAAAATATAATTCTAAGCATCTCTCACAATTAAACAAGGGTTGTGAGTACTAGGAAGTATAAAATTTGTAAAACCATAAAATAAAAACATAAAGCTATAAATATTGTCGGTTGGGGGTTGTTTTATTATTTTTTAATAAGTACTATTCATAGAATTCTAACAAAGAAGTAGTTTTAAAAACGGGAATAGAAATAGTTAGGTACTAAATCTACAAAAAAAAATGCAAGAATTTAAAATATTTATTGATTTGATGTATTCCTAAAACTGCTTAGTAGTTTATAAAATATTTTTTTCAAGAAACTCTATTATTTAATTAGATTATAGAAGTATACAAAAATTCAGTCAAGGTTAGGCTGCAGTTCTTTACCAAGAAATTCCACATAATAAAAGTAAAACTAAAGTGATGATATCTTTAAAATTAGAAGCAACCAGAATTTAATAAAACTTCTGTATAATTACCTAATCTTAATTTACCTACGTTTGTGTTACAACATTACTCAACATTTTATGACGCTAAAAAATTACCCCCCACTTTAACCCCCTTCCAGGAGGCAGCAACACCCCATTTTATTTAAATTGCTTGAGGGGTCATACCTCGTTTCAAAGAGCATGTCAATTGCCTATTTGGAAATGTAATTTTTTTTTAGATTTCGTTCATTCATTTACAAGAAAATTCGATTTCAAATTTTAGAATGTGTTTACTAAGAATGTAGTATCTTCGACAATCATTTCCATAAATATGTTAGTAATTTTTGTTTATTGTAACTGATAGGCAGAATTGGTTCAAAGGTTGGAGAACATATCAAAAGAGTCACTTTGAGTTAAGTAAACCCCGATTGAAGATATCAATCCGAAAAGGTATGCGGCGTTTTCTTCTTTTTATCTCTTTCTATTGTTGTTTCTTTGTTTTTAGATTTCTTACTTGATACATTAATCAAAACGTTAGCTTTTATTTTCAGACACAAAACATAGTTAATCAAATTCTTGAAATTAATCACGAGATTAACCAATCATACTTATTAAAATTCAGATGTAAATTGAAAATTATTCGATCAGATTGGCTAATCATGTGATTAACTTGCCTATTGATCAACTATGCTTTCTGCTATCGGTCCTACGACTAAAAATTTAGAACACAAGCTGAAAGCTGCATCTATCGTCTTGAAGCTTGATTTTTCTTCAACCGTTTAGAACTTGAGCTTCAGGCTTCCTCGAACTAGACTAGTTTCTAGAAAATCACATTTTAGTAGTAATATGGTTTAGAAATTAAGAATCCTTTTTGTTGGCAAAAATTCAGTCATGACATGACAAAACAAACAATTAACATAAAATAAACAATAGAACAAAATCATTTTAAATGATAGAAAGCCATTTACAAAAACAGAATTTTTCCTTTTATTCCCAAGTCAAGGTTTCAGTTTTGAACCGACAGAATTAAGAAATCGTCAGAATTTTGAAGATCTTTACTTTGCATGTGTAAAAAACGTTGGAATGAGTCTACCCTTTTCTAATAGTAAATAGGTTTCGATCCGAACCTATGGATAAACAAGCTGAAAATTGGTGGAGATGTTCGTAACAGCGTCTTAGTTAACATACTAAAAGTCCTTCAAAGTATGCACAGCCTGCAATCGTTGAATCAGATTAGAGTCAGTCTTCAGATCATCTAAAAGAAGATGGGCACGGATGGCTTGGGCGTAGGCATGGCCTATCATCTATCATCATATGAACACTGTATTCTTTGCATAATTTTCCAAGGATTCCCCAACTGCGTCTACGAAGGACATGAATAGATGGAAACTACCCAGACGCACGACAACACATGATAGCGAACTTCCTTCTCCAGCTGTTAGAACCATATATCTATCGCTTTCGCGTAAAGCAGCTGGTCAAATGTCATCACACAGGATAACTGATTTTTATTCTAACTGCAGAGAAAAAACAAGAGTGTAAATGTAGAGTAGAATTTGAAGGTGCAAAATTGAGAGACACTAAGGACAGAACAGCGGCTGTTTTTGGTTCTGGAAAAACTGCGCTGACGTTCTTCAACAGGATAAAAGCTGTCTCGAGCCTCCCAGGTCGTTAAAACGTCACAGAAGGTTGCGAAATCAGCGCTCACTCAAGAAATATTTGTCCTCGTCACAATAGCGTTTGTATTAACGAATCTTTCTGGTGTAATGCACCTAATTCTTTCCATTGTGTGGAAAGTCTCGAAACCATCTCACATCTTGACACTGCAGTGTGTGTTGTCAAAAACAAACTGTACGTAAGCATCGTGCTCCACTAAAGACGGAGCAGGCTTAGCCAATTAGCTCTCAAAATTGATAGTTGCTTTATAACGCTCATATTTCTAGAGCTTTAATAGCATGTCCAGCAGTAGCTTTGACCCACATCGTCGATGAAAGTGGAAATCTACGCCGGTATAAACAAATGAGGGCGAGCAGCACTAATGATCGCATGGGAATTGTGGTTGCTTTCTTCCTGGTGAGCTTGTCGTCCTCTAATGGTTTTCAGGTCTGATTACAATTTTTATCATTCTTGTTAACGAACTGATTACGATAGTAGACAATCACCAAGTAAATTAATTTGGCACAAAAATGAATTCGATAGCGTAATTCGTTCAAGCACTACACCAAGAACCACAAAAATCCAAGATTCTTTTTACCAAAACAGATTTTTTGAGAATTTGAGTGTGTTAACTAGAACACTTTTCCAGATATATCCACCAATTTCCAGGTTGTTTTTTTTAAATGTTTGGGTTATGGTTGTTTTTTGCCTAATTGCCATGGACATTCATTCTTTAAAAAGCAGCTGAAAGTACACCAACAGTGTTGAATTTTCTGGCATCTTTTTACATCATAGGAAATTAACACTATAAAATGCAGTTTGTACCAAATTATATTAAAAATCACTAGTAGTGTCTCTGATAAGTGCACCTTTGTTAGTAACATATTATGTACAGCAGCGTTTATCTTCGCAATCTTTCTATCAGCTTCATATATTTTAGAGTATAAATTTCCATGAATCCGTAGATATAAACTTGGCGGTCAGGGCTCATGGTTTGGCTAATCGACTGTTCTACGGTTTGATCAGTATCATTTGTTTAGAAGTTTATCGAGCCTTTTTATAGTCTTTGGCCTTCATTTGGCAGTGTATGGTCTGAATGGTCGATTTTTCTCAATAGCGATTTACTGAACATTGAGCAAAAATTTAACGAAGAATGTTGACAGGCTGAATTAGCTCAATATCGATATTTTAGTAATGCTCGATTTTGGTCGAATCAACAATCTTGAACTAGCGTGTTTGTCTTTGACAATCGGACTCTAGCTATGGTGGTTGATAGTAACTGCGGGAAGCTTTTTTGATTAGCTGTGATGATAACCACCAAACAATCTGTGTTCTCTTCTACTTGGTATTTGCGAATAAATTCATAAATAGAAAGTGGATAAATATTTCAAATTTCGATTACACCACTTTTGTTAGATGCACTTAACAACTTTCAGTTTCACCGACATATTGTTTTCTATATCATTGCGTGCTGAACGAGGAGGTTACAATTTTTAGTCATTATAAAGTTCTGCACTTTTTATGTTTAAAAAACGAAACCAAGATTGAATTTGTGCAATCTTGAATGAATTCGACTCTGTTAGTCAGCTTAACACTAGTCTTAAAGATTAATAAATAATTTAAAAAATTATTTTAAACTGAAAGCAAATAATAAAGCAAATCTGGGTTACTTGGAATTAATTTGAATTGAAGATTTAAGTCAACTAAACAAGAAGACTGAACAAGTTAAAGGTAGTAAAGCAAATTTTGTATAGTACATAGTGCATTCTTGTAAGATAATTATACGAATTTTAATACAGAAAGTCAAATCTATATGCAATATAGAAATTAAAAAAATTGAAATCTTATAAGTTGACCTGCCTAGAAACTGTTCTTTTAAATTTTATTACTCGCATCGCACAGCTTATTATGTCTAACGGCATTAGTCACCATGCCTTTCAGCTGTAACAAGTAATTCAAAACAATCGTAAAGTGCATTTTAATAAATTTCATTTGATTGACAGTTTAATACATATTGGTAACTAATATGAGGACATCACGTAAGAATTTGCATTCGCTGGTAACATATGACATCTATCTGACGGATGTGAACTTAATTTATAGCCGAGGTATGTTTCGGCATACCTGTTAGTGTTGTTTATGTTATGAATCAGTATTAAGCAATAACCGCAGTGAATACAATGTGAATCGTTGTTGAATGCAAAAGAGGAACTGACGCATTAAATTATGAATAATTATAAGTCGATTCGTTTAGTACTACCGTTATACGCATGAAGCACTCACAGCAAGAAAAACTCACTGCGATACGAAAGTAATAAGTAAATCGAGTAGACTTTTATTAGATTTTTGGATAAATGAGATGCAAAAATATTTAAATATTGATAAATGAATAAAAATTGTAACTTTACAAGATAGTCCATATAATTGTTAAAGTAAGTAATCGAGTATGAGAACCGTGCCAAAACAAAATCTAATTATCGCAATCTGCTTGGCAAAGAGAATTTTTTCTAAACAGAACTTTTGCTTATATGAAGAGCTGTCTATGGTATACTTAGTTTTTTGTTAAACCTGATGTGCCTGAAATGAACTAGTCGGGTTTGAAGTACATAAGTGACTTGCAGTACGATTTTTGGTTGTTTAATTACGTCATAAGATGCATGGTGTAGAGAAATATGTCAGATATAGTTTAACGCTTATTTCGTTTTTGATATCGATTACATGACAGCAGGCAGGGGGTTACAACGGAGTGAGAAAAGTCAGGCCAAGTCTTTTGGTCAATATGACATATCGGAAGTGGCCTATTTACTTCGAACTTGGTCAGTGAATTTTAGGCACACCAGGTTTTTTATATAGGTCTACTGTATTAGTTTCATTACAAACACAATCTTTCTTTGTACTTAGAGTAAATACTGTTCTCACTTGCACTATTACTGTTTTAGGTATTTGCCTAAGTTTCAGGATAAATCCTATACGTACTAAGTGATCTGGGCTTAAATTCCAGAGAGAACATAAAAATATGAGATTTTCTCTGGATATAAAGCTGACGACAAATATCAAAGACTCCGCATTCGAAAAGTAATTCTGCCATTGATAATGGTCGCATCAACACATTGATCAAGGATAAGTCATGTTATATGATACGGAAAATGGAGAAGCAAAAAATGCAAACCATTCTTAAAGCGTGTCAAAAATGGATCGTGTATAGAGAAAAGAAAGGTTGAGTTCTGCATCTAGTAGAATTATCTACTACGGATTACTTCCAAACAACCAGAGTACTGCGTTCATTGAAAGTGATTGAAGGCAGCAGTCAAGCAAAAACGACACGTCCGAAATCGTTGAGCGTTGTGTTTCACCACCAAAATATTGGAGCTTGACAAGAACGACTTAACTTTACTCCACTGGTATTGCACCATCAGACAATCATTTGCTGGGGTACTGTAGAACTCTTTTACAAAAACGACTTTCGACAAGCTAGAGGTCAAAAAACATTACATAAACCAGTACTATGCTCAGAAAAGCGAAAAATTCTTGAAGTCAGAATAATGAGGCCTTCTGAAAAATGGAAAATAATGAATAAGATATAAATAAAAGATTGTCCATCTTCAATTTACATTATTCAATTAAAGATGTTTCCGTTCATTTGTTTAAACTCACCATTAAAACGAGACATTTTGTGCTGTAATCTTTGATCTAGTAGGCCGATTTTAATTTTCTTTTCACCAAAAGATTGCTACTTTTATTCGCTTTAAGATTTTGAGGTTATGTGTGCAAGAGCGAGCACAATACCCTCTGCTTTAAGTTAATTATACATTTTAATGTCCCCCTCTGTAAATAAATTAACGCGTTTTTTCTTATTTCGATATCTCCATTTGTTTACCAGATATTAAAGGTGGACACTTTTCAAATGAACACACCGTATTTCGCGCAAACAATCGAATCTGGACGAATTTTTCTGATGACTTAGTATCAAAGAGTGTCTATCTGTAACCGACTTTTTGAGGTGTTGAGGTTAGGTATGTGTAGTTGTATGCAACATTTGATTTACAATTCGTCAGATGGTTTGAATTGTTGTTGATTGGAATTATTTTGAAAGTAAGTATATATATTATATGAGTTGATAGCAATATTACTCAATTATTTATACTTTTAGTATTTGAACTTTGCTTGCAAAATAAGTGTTGCTTACGAGCTACATTGCCAGTAGTAGAACTTTTTGCATGTCGGAAAAAAACGATGGATGTTAACGTTTTCTACGGCAAGCGCGAACAGCAAGTAGTAATACTACCTCCAAAAGATTGTAATTTATCGGATGCTAATTTATCTGAGTTATCGGACAACGAAGCCAAAATTGATAACATGAAAATTCCCTCGGAGGAAGACGATAGAAATTCATCTAGAGTAGGTAGAAATGGCTTACTTTCTGTCACTATAGTTGATAAAGGTGACGCTATTTTGATGCAGAGGACTTATTACCATTAGTTCAACTTCGCACCCAACATTTGTCTGCATTTCAAAGACAACCGTTTCATCGGTAAAAATGTGAATTCCTTGCATTTGATGTTTATGATAACAATACAGTATCTGATGATGATTATTATTCTGATATAAATAATAACACTGCTTTTGCCTATTTTTATAAATTGTTTCCAAAACAGACTATTACTTTGATCACTCAACAAACTAACCTATATTCAGTACAGTGCACGGGCACATCTATAAATACAAATAATAAAGAGATTGAACAGTTTATATGTTTATTGATTTTCATGGGTGTCATAGAAT
The DNA here is from genome assembly GCA_011009095.1 of Ignelater luminosus. Taxonomy (NCBI): domain Eukaryota; kingdom Metazoa; phylum Arthropoda; class Insecta; order Coleoptera; family Elateridae; genus Ignelater; species Ignelater luminosus. The sequence goes on from VTPC01001637.1 coordinate 98,961, forward strand.
TACCTTCGTATACCAGTACTATCGATATGATAAAGCATCTAATTAAGGAATGAGTCTAAAAAGATTGCAGGAACTCCGTCGCTTTATACATTTTGCAAATAATGCAGAAAACCAGGGCTCTAATGACCGACTTTGTAAAATTCGTTCTTTATTGAATTCTGTACGGGACCAGTGCAGAAATTTGCATCACGAAACTCACCATTCCATTGATGAGATGATGGTGCCTTATAAAAGTAGAACAGCTGGTAATTTACGCCAGTACATTGAAAATAAACCACATAAATGGTGCTACAAACTGTTTGTACGTTGCGGAGTATCAGGAATAATATATGATCTTGTACCTTACACCGGAAAGGAAATGATAACTGAACTAAGTGAGGAAAAAAAGAAATTTGGCATTGGCGGACAAGTTATCATTTTATACAAAACTATTGCAACCGAAAGTATTTTTTGATCATTTTTTCTGCACTTTTGACGTGATTGTTTATCTCAAGAGGGTAATGAATATCAACTCTCTTGGTACTGCACAGAAAAACAGGCTTAAAAGTTGTCCATTGAAGAGCTATTCTGTATTACAAAAAGAGGAAAGAGGAAGCTATCACTGTTGCTATGATGAAGCCAATCAACTTGTATAGCTGTAAAATGGGTCGATAATAAAGTGGTTACGCTAGCAAACTCGTTTGTAGGTGTAGAACCACTAGGATCTGTGCAAAGATGGAATGCAACAGAGGAAAGAAAAGTGAATGTAAATTGTTCAACCAACACAAGGGCAGTGTACGCTTATTGAATTATATAGGACGCCGCTGAAGTTCAAAAGGTGATATTTGAGGATTTTTGGATATGTAATAGACCTCTCTGCTGTGAACGCATGGCTTTTATAAAGCGAGAAAGCGGCAGGAATAAACCTTGCTTGAAACTCTCTCGTACCTCCATTGCAGAGGCTCTTTTGGCAACAAATTTAACAACTAAAAAAGGTAGAACTTCTGGAGGCACTGTGTCGGCAAAGAGGAAAGCCGTTATCCCTGTACCAGTGCAAGACGTTAGATACGATGAGACTGGACATTGGCCAACTTATGGACCCCAAGGGCGATGTCGGCATTGTAAGCAGTGATGTGTATTATCTAGATACAAAGTATCCAGATACGATAATTACATCTTGTATCTGAATCTAGATTTAATCATGAAAACGTATCTTGTATCTGTTACTGGATACAATAAACATTTGTTTATCTATAGGTATATCTGTATCTAGGTAAAATATTATTTTATCTTACCCATCACTGATTGTAAGGATGGATATTCTACTGTAGATTGCCAAAAATGCAATTTAGTTTTATGTTTTGTTCCAAAACGTAACTATTTTGTTTCTTAACCATTACTTTTTATTTTAAACCGCTGCGCTGCCCAAAGCTTGCCAGTTCTTTAGGAAGCTTTGCGATGGCCTTTCCGAACATTCTTATATTATTGAGTTTAAGTGCAGAACTTTACTTTACTATCGGATGTCAAAAAGCTGTGTTATGACTA
>VTPC01001639.1:0-18329 GCA_011009095.1 Ignelater luminosus
AAAATATCTTAAATGTTTTACATTATAAATTTTCCTAGAAAAATTTTGCTTTTGTCTAAATTCTTCTTAAGCGGACCTACAGCAATAATATTTTCTTGAACAAAACTTCTGTTGATAGTTTTCAGAATATGATTTTCTTCAAAGATTTGAGAATCTTGCTCTTTTTTAAACACAGGTAGAGATGTACAAAAGATTAGTTATTTACAGGGACAAGACATTCATTCAATATCATTCCTAGTTCGCACAAGATTTAACATAGTTCCTCGACAATTGTTAACCTGTTTACAATCTTTAATAAACAACATTTATTTTTATTATTTAATTATTAAACGAACTCGCATATTATTATAAAACACCGGCACCTCAGTACATCTATACAGTAATAAAACGTGGTCACTACCCATGTTTCGACATAATAATGAAAAAATTCTTGAATTGAGCGGACGTGCCTTTATATAATTTATTATTTTTACAACCTGGCTTTTTCTTGTGTGCAAGTGCTTCTCTATGCAAAGCGCAATGCCTACTTTCGGCCTTTGGTGCTACATTTTTAATCCTGGATTAATACAAATATTCTTCCCGTCATAGCCTTGGCATCGTCTGTCGATATACCGACACATCTCGTCCAATCTACGCCATGTTCTTCAAAAATAGCATTAATGACGTTAAAAATATCTTCTCCTTTTGTGGTAGACTCCAAGGTCTTGCATAGCAAAAATTGTTCTTCAGATACGTATTTATACATATATCTAACAAAAATAAGTAAATTTGGCAGTCCACTAATATCTGCAGATTCATCGACTTGGATTGCAAAATAATTATTGTCATGTCGTAAATGCGCCATATAATTTGTATCATTCGATAGAGGTATTTTATCCAGCAATTTTGAAGGTTTATCTCCCAATACGCAACTAACCATATCTTTAGCAACTGGTAAGATTAATTCCTCAGCAATATTATATGACTTTCCAGTCTTTGCGATTTTATATGTCACAAGAAAAGACGCACGTAAATACGCAGTGTTTGTAACCACAGTACTTTTCATTACTTTTTTAGAAGAGTCCAAGTCCCTCTTTTTTGTAACAAAAAAATCTAAAGGCTTGCCTACGTACTGCTGGTGTTTCGTCTCTAAATGTCTCCGCAACAATTATGGCTTCATGTAACTACTGGCGAAAATTTCTAAGCACATCACACACTGCGGCTCCGGATACTGAGATTCTTCTTTGCACGTAAATCCAATTTTCAGATAGTTTTCATCATATTTCATTTTTTTGCCGATTTAATGATATTTTTTGTGGTTCACTTGTTTCCGCAGAAGTTTCATTTGAAACTGAACTTGCAGCAGAAGTAGACGCAACTGGAGTCTGCCGCCATGACGTAAATTTTATTAAACTATTAGTAACTTTATAAGAACGGCCACGAATACAATTCAAAATTACAAAATAATTCAAATTGCAGTTCTTTTCAGAACGTGTTTCTAACTTCTTCCTAGGTATAATAAAGGAGATGATAAAACAACCTGAAAAATAAGAACTTGCAAGTCGCGATATGATTAATCTATTTATGCAAACTAGAAAGAGGAATTCGCATCACAAGGAAAATAAAGCAGAGATAGATTTACGGTTTGCTGCTGTTGAAGAATCAGAGGAAGCAAAGGCATCAAAGCATCGATAAGAGTTGTCCGATGAAAATTTAACAGAGCAAATTTTAATACATATTTCTTCTGGCATTTTCAAAATATCCGCTAGCTTAATCTCTTTTATTGATCATGAACTTGCAGCAAATTCTGATATTCAACAAACATCACAAAAAACAATAAAGGAAAGCTTACTTATGAAGCACTTCTGAGAATGAAATACTTCAACATGATTGTCTCAGGTATGTTCGTTTCGTTTAAAAAAACAAAATTTTGATTTAATACAGAAAACATACAATTCTTGTACATTTTTCAGTAAGTAGTAACTGTTAAAAGTTAGATTGTTTTTTTAAAAACCCTACGAAAATGCCAGGTTTTCAGTTAAATCGTATTATGTGTTAAAGCATTTACAATTTACAATACAACCAGAAAAACCAAAATTATAGAAAAGGGTCAGTTAGTTCTCATATCTGTAATTGGTATATGTACGTCGTGATTTAAAATACTCTCCACATCCAGGAAAATTTGATCCTGAAAAGAATAAAATTAATATAGAATCTTTTTCATACATTTCTTTTAGATCAGGACCAAGAAGTTGTACTAGTAAGTTAACTAATTAATTTTACTTAACACTAAATGGAAATACAATAATTATCTAAAATCTGCTAAAATCCTCATATAGAAATTGTGCCAGTAAAGGAGGCAATTATTCCTTTAGAAATGGGCAATAAATCAATTAATTTTATACCAGGTAATGGATTTTGGATGGGTTTGCAACCAAAGTCTGCTTTTAGAAAAAAAATAGTTAAATAATATGTAATAGGAGACGCCTGAAATTGAAATAAATACCAATAAATTCCGGTTTATTATGATGAAAATTTGATAGCAATAACAAGTGATACGTAGCAGACGTTTTAACATTCATGCTGTCAACTCGCATTTTACTATTGCGTCATAGCCATCGAGTATTTCCTCTATGTCAGGGTCAGTTAGTAGTGATCGACCTCCTCAGGTGGGGAAACATTCTGCGTGTTTATTTGTTTTATTTTGTGCGTGTAATCAATACAGTACCTATTACAGGTTACAACCATGTGGATAATTTTATTACTGTGTATAATAGCTGTGCTTATATATTTTAAATTAATCAAACCCTTAAATTATTGGAAAGAAAAGGGAATACCTTATCAGAAATCATGGCCAGTTCTAGGGAATATGATAGAATTTATAATGCAGAAGAAATCGCTTTTCGAAGTAGTTCAAGATCTTTACATCACTTTTCCAAATGAAAGGTAAAATATACAATTTTCTCTTAAATTAAAAATTAATTTTTTTTAAATTTCATAGGTATAATGGAGTACACCAATTTACAAAACCGGTGCTTTTGATTCGTGACCTTGATCTAATAAAAAAAATAACTGTGAAGGATTTCGATCATTTCATGGATCATTTTCCAGTTATCTTAGAAGATGTCGATCCTTTAATGGGAAAAAATCTTTTAGCATTAAGAGGTCAACGTTGGAGGGATATGAGGGCTACTCTCAGTCCTTCCTTTACAGGAAACAAAATGAGAATGATGTACGACCTTTTATATGATTGTGCTGAACAATTTACAAAATATTTCCAGACACAGTGTGACGATGTGACTACAGTTGAGATAAAAGATGTTTTCACTAGATTCACTAACGATGCCATTGCTTCCGTTGCTTTTGGTTTAAAAGTTGATTCTTTTCAAGATAGAAATAACGAATTCTATTTAATGGGTAAAGAAGCTACTACCTTCTCTGGAATTCTTGCGAGCTTAAAATTCGTTGTGATAAATACAAGTCCAACGTTAACAAAATTATTCAAATTGCAGTTCTTCTCAAAACGTACTTCTAAATTTTTCAGAAGTATAATAAAGCAGACGATAGAACAACGTGAAAATCAAGTACTTGTACGTCCCGATATGATTCATTTACTTATGGAAGCTAGAAAAGGGCGTCTGCATCATGAAGAACAAAAAGAAACAAATGGAGATGCAGGGTTTGCTATAGTTGAAGAATCAGACGTGGGAAAAGCGTCAAAGTATCAAAAACCACAACTATCCGATGAAGATATAACAGCACAAGCTTTAATATTCTTGTTTGGTGGTTTCGACACAACCGCTACTTTAATGTCTTTTATTGCTTACGAGCTTGCGGTAAATTCTGATGTTCAACGAAAATTACAAGAGGAGATTGATGAAGCATTAGAAAGCAATAAAGGAAAAATTAATTATGACGCACTTCTTAGAATTAAATATCTAGACATGGTTGTTTCAGGTACTTTCGTTTTCTTTAATAGAATAAAATTTTGTTTGGTCTGAATAGTTACAGGGCTTTAGTTGGGCTGGTACTCACCGGCGCCGTTATTTACTTATTATTGATAAAAATACGCACTGGTACTCATTTTTTAAACAAAGAAATTAAAAAAAAATTAAAAGAAGATAGAATTAGATACGAAATTGGAGGATTCCGCATGAATTTAAAATATCCTGTTATCCTTTATACACAGAAAATGTTGAATTGGGGAGAGTCGAAGGTACAAAATGAAAGTTGAAGGTAGTAGTGAGTACCAATACGTTTTTCCTAACTAAGGGCCTGTATATAAAACAAAAATCATGCATGTGCTATAACTATGTCAGTAACTGTTTAAAGTCTTAAAATTAAATTGTTTATCTGCATAGAAACGCTACGAAAATGGCCACCAGGTTTCCAGTTAGATCGCGTATGTGTTAAAGAATATACAATTCAACCAGAAAAGCCAACTGAGAGGCCTGTAGTAATAGAAAAGGATCAGTTGGTTCTTATACCTGTAGCTGGTATACATCATGATCCAAAATACTTTTCAAATCCAGAGAAATTTGATCCTGAAAGGTTTAATGAAGAGAATAAACATAGTATAAAACCTTCTTCATATATGCCTTTTGGATCAGGACCAAGAAGTTGTATTGGTAGGCTAATCAATTCATTTATAATAGAAAGTAGAAATACAATAATTATCTAAAATCACGTTTCAGCTTCAAGACTCGCTCTCTTAGAAAATAAGATTATAATATGCCATCTGTTAGCTAAGTTTGATATTGTGCCGGTAACGAAGACAATTATTCCTTTAAAAATGGGCGTTAAATCATTTAATTTTATACCAGATGGAGGAATTTGGCTAGGTTTGCAACAGAGAAAATCTGCCGTAAATTATTAACTTTATGTGTTATAGAATTATTACTTACGTTTTGATTATTTGATATAATGTGAAGATGTCAGTAGTAATAACAATTAGTTATGATTAACGTTAAATTATTTTTTGATCTTCAAAAATGACAATGTAAACAGCATTTAAAATTCTGGTAATTTATGGGAACGATTTTAAAGTACTAAGTATTTAAAAAAATACTGGCTGTAAATGATTCTGTTTAGCTTTAGAATAATTTACATATACATAACTAATCAATTCCAAACAGGTTACTTTTTAATATTAATAAATGTTTTTTACTAAAAAGTTAACGTTATTAATTTTGATTATATGATGATACTACTTTTCAAAGAAAACCTGAAGTAAAGAACATTGGTATCATTTCTGATTCAAATCTATAACAGTTAATACTTAAATTGAAATGATCGTATATGATTATTGTAAAAATCTTAGTTTTCTTAGGAGAATTACTGAAGATTTTAAGAACAAAAACAGTCTACAAATTGTTTTCAACGCTTTGGTAAAATCCAAATTGGATTATATGTCTATAATCTGGAACCCATATAGTACTTACCAGGATTTAAAAATTAAAAGAATTTTAAAAATTTAATTATTTTTATAAAAAAGGCAATAAAAAAATCTGAGGAATCCAGCAGTAATTAGCTTATTTTAAAATTTCTTCGTTACAAGAAAAAAGGTAAGAAGTAAAATGTGTTTTTCATATGATTATTAATAGACTAATCAATGATTAAAGATTACTTCTTACAATACAATATATTTTGGTATACCTTCTAGTCAAACGATAAACTAGCAGTTTTTTATGTTTTATTATGTTACTTAAGGCATTATGTGTTACATGTTGTTTTGTTTTTAATTGTGGTATTTGATGTGATTATGATTATTTTAGTTTACTTACTATACTAGTCGCAAATGTTTGCAGCATTTTATATTTTACGTAATTTTATTATTTGGCTTTTGTTTATAAAATAGGTATAATTTGATGTGTGTTTGTTCCTTATGCGTTGTTATTGTTTGTTATATAATATCTTTAAACGAATAATTTTATAATTTATTGTAAAATGTTCAGATAACTGCTGCAAGTAACCCTAACAATATTAGAACATCGAAATCGTTGTTCCAATCTTGTAATGTAGGCAGTATTTAATTTCTTCAATTTAAAATTGCATTATAATAAAAATTGAAATGTAGAATTACTATGATTGCGTGTAAATTTAATTAAATAAAAGTTTTGTTAATTTTTTTCTATTATTTTCAGCTTTTCATTTTTAAAACTTATGATATAATTGCAGTTTATTATTAGGATTATAATTATTTGCTCATTACGTAATTGGTGTATCTGTGTGAGGAGTTCCTAAAAAAATAAATAAATTATGCGAACACTTAAAATAACGATGATTGTTTAACCGCACAATATAAACGAGAATTCCTAGTTCAACTAATGTGTACCTAGGTCAAGGTTATTTGATTACGTTTTAACTATAGTCTGGTCTTGGTAATTTCTTACATAAGTTGACTGATTATTCTAATTATTAAAAGTTATATTTTTCAGCATTGCATACTCTATTTTTCTCTTATTTTCTTTTTTATCTGTTCTTATACTTATTGTCTCTCCTTTATTAGTATTTTAATTGCTTATATTGTTTACTTATTATCGTTTTATTATTGTGAAATGCTATTCATCCGTTATAACTATCTCATATCCTACCTACTTATTTTTAATTTTTACTTTACTTCAAACTTTTCTGTTTTCTGTCTGTTATATTGTGTTATACTATATGTACTTCATTTTATAATCTATACACTAAGCTCTTATCCTGCAATAATAAAAATAGTTTATTAACTATTAGCTATTTATCTACTGTTAATTTCTAATTTTTCTTAAAACACTAGATAAATAAGTAATCGATACAATATTTTTATTACTGTAGAATAAAGGTTTTAGTATAAATAATACATTATAAAATTTAGTACATAACCTGTAATATCTAGATACAATAGAAAAAAGAAAATTTTGAAATAAGGCAAAACACATAAAACAGAATAACAAGAAAAAATAAATGTATGTTTTGACAACGACGTGCATGGCGAAACATCACATAATAGTATATTATTCAACGAGCACATAATGTAGGCTATTATCCAAGAGGATGAAATTTAAATCATCCGAGTGAATTTTACCCATTATGTGCGAGTCGACTACGACATTTTATCTACGATTCTGACACTTCTGAGAAAGATCTGGAGGTGGACTTCCTTGAGTAAGATGATGTCCCAATTCTTGAATATGTAGAAGTCAATGAACAGTTTGAGATTATAACAATTTCTATTTTTTTATATCTATAAATAGGCAACTAACAAAACATCGTCAGTGAATAAGATCCATAAAACACTAGGGTTTTATGAGTATGATTATATCCCTATGGTTACAACAGAGTTCCCAACAGTGCAAGATGTGTTGCTTAACCGACAGTAAATTTCGTGAACACGTGGCTTCTGGAAATAGTTGATGTCTCTGTATAATAAATTACGGGCTCAGTTAAAACGCAAAGGTGAAGGTTACAAACCAAAAAAGACAAGAACTCTCAGCTCAGAACAATTTACTCGTTCATAATGCAAGCTCTAGACGAACAATATTTAGCAACCAAGGTATGGCATCATAGATTCTAAGTTGTTAAATAATTTTTTTTCTGAAGGTTGCTCTAATCCTAGGAATAATGGAGGCATATCGGGCATAAGAACTTCATAACATGCAGATTGAAGATTTAAAAGACTTGAATGAAGCTTTTTTTGTGAAAATATCTAATATAAAAACAAAAATCGTAAGAAGATTCACCGTTACTGATAATTTCTATACAATCTGTAAAAAATATCTGCATTTACGATCAGCGGGAGTATCATCTAAGCCATTCTTTTTAGATTATCAGAAAGGAAGGTGTACTACCCAAAGGATTAGTATAAATAAATTTGGTCCCATGGCGAAAGAAGTCGCAACATATTTAAAGTTACCAAATCCAAAATTGTTTACTGGACACACATTTCGTGGATCTTCCGCCATTTTATTAATTGATGCAGGAGGAAATATAACGGATTTAAAACGCCACGGAGAGTGGAAAAGCACTGTTGCAGAGAGCTACATAAATGAAAATCTTGGCAACAAAATGGCAACTGCCACGAAAATCATCAAGCATGTGAATAATTCTGAAGCTGGACCGTCCACAAGTGCTATTGCAACAAGCGAAAATCCTTTTGTAGGAGAGTGCTGTGCAAATATTGTAGAAAACTCTTCTACTGTTAAGAATAATGTTAGTTTCGGTATGAACGGCACACCTGTGCAATTTTCAAACTGTTCTCGGTACTTTACTTTCAATTTTGTTTAACAATAAATAGTTTGAGATTATAACAGTTCCTATTTTTTTATATCTATAAATAGGCAACTATCAAAACACCGCCAGTGAATAAAATCCATAAAACACTAGTGTTTTATGAGTATGATTATATCCCTATGGTTACGCGTATAAAGACTATATTATTGAAGTGTCGTAGATAAAGATTTTAGAGATTTCAAGTAATAGTCCAGGGAAAAGAGACTGGAAAAGGAGCCTTTGCTTGCAAAAGGTTACGTAGTTCTAATTTTTGGAACCCGTAGAACCCCGAAAACCATCAACATTCCAGACTTCTTTTACTTTTTCGATAATATCTTTTTACATTACAGAAGAAAACGTTTTGATTAAATGTTGCTACACCTTTTGTATGATAAATGTTTTTGTAGAACGATTTGGTAGATAGTTACGCTTCATCAAAGTTATCAATTTTTCGTAAAAATGATACTGTTTTGAAATTTTTAATTTTTTTTAAACAGTTTTACTACTATTTAATTTATTATTATTAATAATAATAAAATAATAATAATATAATGTTGGTTTCTGCTACTGGCAGCAAGTTCAATCTTGCAGAGCTGCCACCGACACAGGATGATGCTATGTACCATTTTGCACGTATCACCGAGTCCAGACTAGACTGGGAATGGAGGAAAGACAGTAAAGGACTTGTTCCTATTAAAACCACCAGGGATCCAGTTTCTCAGTCAATCTTGATTTTCATTTCCTGTCACTGCAAGAAAGGATGCACTGCAGCTGTAGAAAAGCCGGACTCGGGTGCTCTATCATTTGTAAACACTGCTCTGGACAAACTCGTGAAAATACAGCGGACATCATAACTGATGAAAATAAAGAAGACGACCCAACTGAGCTGCTAATAGGAAAAATTGAAGAAGAACTGCCTCAAGCTTCAAAGCCAGAAGCCATAGCTAAACGTGGGAAGTTATAACTTTTCTTATTACTGTAGTATCAGCATTGTCATAATATTTCTTATTATTATAATTATAAAAATTGATAATCGGTTCCTTCATCTTTCCATTTTAATGTTGCTATTTCAATTGCCCATCAGCTTTTATAATTAATATTTTGACTTATTTAAATTTATTATATTATTATTAATAATAATAATAATAATAAATTAAAGAGTAATAAAGCTGTTTTTAAAAAAATCAAAATTTTATATTATAATATTATTATTATAATTTTAAGAAAAATTAGTAACTTTGATGAAACATAACTATCTACCTAATCGTTCTACAAAAATATTTTTCATACAAAAGTTGTAGCAAATGTAACGCTCTACAACTTTTAATGAAAATGTTTTCCTCTGTAATGCTTTGGTAAAAAGATATTATCGAAAAACTGAAACTTTTGGGGCCCCACGGCACCCGCACAAGGGCGATGAGGTCGAAAACTTTTTTTTTCACTAGGCCGCCGATATACACAACATATCCAAAAATTAGAACTACATAACCTTTTGCAAGCAAATATGTCTCTATTCCCTGGACTATAATGACAGATAAATAGAATGCAATCGCTGTCGCTCGTAGTTGGCCAAGATCATATGTAAGTGCGTATCATGAATTCATTATAACATCGATACGTCAAATTTATTGCAATTGTTTATAATTGTCAACTTTCGAGATTGACAACGAGTTGTAAGGCGCCAACTTTACAGGTGGTCGTGCACAAAATTAATTTATAACATTTGCTTTCTGTTATTTAATAGTGTAATATAATAAAGACATACCTTCTTGAATCCATATGTTACTAGAGAACTAGTGTTTTAGAACACACATTATTATACTAGCTTTAAGAATAACATCGAGATTATTATAATAGTGATATAAGTTTATTAGAAAATTGTTCTAAATTGTGATGAAAACATAAATTATAAACGTAAATACGTAATGACAACATAATATTGCGAAACAGGTACACTACAATTCAGCAATTTAAATTCTATTAGAAATATAGCGAGGTTAGAGTGCAGGGTAACTCGTCATAATTATAGTCACTTTATAGATACGCTAACAGTTTAGACATATACAGGGTGTTAGTGAACTAATAGTAGTCCGTGAAACAGGTGGTAGGGGACATCAATACAGACACAAAAGTTTTATACAACCATGGTTCAAATCTGAACAGTTTTTCCAAACACAAAAAATAGACTGTGGAACAATGAAAACATATAAACTAAAAGATAAAAAAATTGCAAACAAATATCAAAGTAGAGTGAACGAAAAATGCTCAGATATCTGAGATAACGAAAATAACAAGCCCACTGTGGGAACTATTTAAAAACATAATTATAAAAACAGCGAAAGAAGTATATGACACTTTTAGAACAAATAAATACAAAAAACAAACATTATGGTAGACAGATAAAATAAATCAAGAAATAAAAATTAAAAAAATGAAAAGAATACTTAAATAACAATACGATGCTAAATTATGAGCGATATAAAGAGCAACATAAAAAAGTTAAAATACTAGTTAGGAAAGCTAAACAAGAATCTTGGGAAGAATTTGAAGTAAAATTAAAAAGGGACAGTACAGGAAACCAAAAATTATTTTTCAAAGTACTAAATAATTTGAGAAAAGGCAAAAAATAGAAACCATAGCAATAAAAAGCGCAGACGGGGAAATCTTAGCGATAAAAAGGAAATTATGAACAGATGTAAACAATACTTTCAAAGTCTACTAAATACAGGAGATGTTCTAGTACAGAACAATGAAGACAGTATAAATGAAGGCATGGAAGACATACAAGATGATAACATCACGCATGAAGAACTGAAAGAAGCAAGAAGAAGATTAAAAAATAGAAAGGCATCAGATAACGATAAAATAACAGCGGAAATGGTTAAGATGATGGAAAATAAAGAAACATATCTACTACTAGAAATTTTCAATAAAGCATAGAAGGACGCCAGAGTACCAAAAGATTGGCAATTGGTCTTATAGTACCGATATTCAAGAAAGGAGACAATAAGGATTGCAATAATTACAGAAGAATTACATTGCTCAGCGCTATTACAAAAATTTACAAGAAAATACTAAAGATTAGACTAAGAACTATGGTAGAACCATTCTTAGCACAGTCATAGAGTGAATTTCGTAAGGGAAGGAGAACAATGAACCATATCTTTACAATAAAGGAAATAATCACGAGAGCTCAAAATATGGGAATGTCTAAACACTAAGAATATAAATCACAAACTAGTCAGAAATATACAAAGCCTTTATAAAGAAACAACAAACTGTGCCATCATTAAGAATATGAAGTCTGAACCGTTTGCTACAAAAGAAGGTGTAAGACAGGGTGGAGGACTAAGCCCGTTGCTGTTTATAATATTTATGGACGAAATTATTAATACAGTCAAACAACGAGCTAAATCACTGCACATAGAATACCACAACTTTGAAAATGTGAATATTACAGAATGTGTGTTTGCGGATGACGTGACGATAATAACAAACAATATAAAGATTTCGGAACATAATCTCAACCCGTGGAATAAAGTATTAAGGACACATGGTATGACAATGAACACAAATAAGACGAAGGTAATGCTAGTATCAAGAGAAGAACAGCATGCCAACATAAAAATAGAAGAAACAGGCATAGAACAAGTTGAAGCATACACATATCTCGAAGTTACAATAGACTAAGGTGGAAGTCAGGCAAACGAAATAAATGACAGAATTAAAAAAGCTAATAGCGTATACTATGCAATCAACCAAACATTTGTCAATAAGAAGAAAATATCACAAAAGACTCAAATGACTGGTTTCAAAACAATATATAGACCAATACTGACATACGTGTGTGAAACATGGGTATTGACGCAATACGAACAAAAGAAGGTGCAAGCCGCAGATAATGAAAAATCTGAGAAAAGTTAAAGGCGTCTCAAGAATGGATAAAATAAGAAACGAACTAATAAGGGGGGAGCTACATATCGAATCTGTAACACAATATATAGAAAAAGGACAACTAGGTTGCCTAGGAAATCTACACAGAATGGATAATAAAATACCATTAAAAAATGTTTGGCTAGCTAAAACAATAAAGAATAAAAGAAGAGGAAGCCCGAAAGAGACTTGGGATAATACAGTTGAGAAAATACTGAAGCACAGAGGAACAACATGGCAAGCAGCGAGAGAGATGGTCTATAGTGTTGTACGGATCTAAATTTTTGGTTAATGAGGATTAGAAATTAAATTTATTGGAAATCTAAAAATTATCTAGAAAATATCTCACTGGTGATTAGGCGTGAACTATGGTTTCAACAAAATGGAACAACGGAGAAAACATTTGGAATTTATTAAATCTCAAATTTGGAAATAACTGATAGTAAATGGTGGCATTTTCCTTGGCCAGCTAGTTTACTTGACTTTAATTCTAGATTTCTTTTTGTGGGGATGTGTCAAGCAGCAAAGTTATCATTCGTCATTTGCAATGCACAACTCGGCTCCTTGCGCTGTTCGTAGCATGTTAGAAGTTATCTTTCGACATGCGCGACGGATTTGGCTCCTCTAGATTTACCGGAATAGCAGCATAAAAATTTTTATTCCTTGTTGCACTACTTTTAAAAAACCGAGTAGTGGGTATGTCTCTAGACGTTTTCTACTACTTGAAGTTGATGAATTCAAGTGTTATCCCATAATTAGTCACTGGTGCGTAGAAAATCAGTCCCAAATACAACTACGTTGCACTTTTTTCGTACCTCTGTACTGTCTCGTATGGAATAAAAAGGTGCAAGAATCTAGACAAGATAAAGTTTCTTCCTTTTATTAAGAAACCGAGCAACAAAGAAAAGCAGCGATTCCATTTAACAAATGATAGTTGATGTCGTTTTGTTTCCGGTGTGGTAGGATGTTCTAATTTTAGTTTTGTAATCTACAAGTTGAATTGTACCAGAATACTAACTCTCCATCTGATAGCTTTACTGATTCACGAATTATCACGTGCAGACTGTTAGACGAGACAGTGTCTCAGACTACCCGTCCACCCCTACTAAAATTAAGGGGTTTGATATTTTTGATAAAATGAAGCTGCGTTTGACGTGCTCTTTCGGGTGGTGTAAAAACTGAAAATCAATCTCTCTAAGAAGCTTTTTGCGTTTACTGTGCCATCTGTTACGAATCTAAAAAAATGTTTCAAATAAATTATACGTATTTTGCGGCTTAAAATCCAAATTTGCAATAAAATGTAGGGCCTCCATTTACAATTTTAAAGTTGCCCCCAGCCCCTCAATAAGGAAAGACAGCCTATAACAGAAAATAATAATGTCAATTATGAAATAACCAGCCTGAAACTGAAAAGGAATACGCATCAAGCTAATAAAATGTACCATTGGTTCTGTTAACCATTTTCATAAATTCTATTTTACATTAAATATTTCTTAATTGTATTTAATTGTTAAGTTAATTTTCCTCAAAAATAACCTATAATTATTTTATTATCTCCTTAGTATGCTACTACGTATTACTATTGATTCTGCAATATTAACAAAGAACCAATGAAAACAACCAGTTTTGCGATTTTTATCTCATTTGTTTAAACTAGAATCTCTAGCAAAATAGCATTAAAAAACTTTTTATAATGCCCTTTGTTATTATAGAAGTTCATGTTCATTCAAAAAAAGAGTACGCGGTGATCTTATAACAAAAGCTTTTTTACTACTTTTTTATTAAGAAATTTAAGTTCACTCCTTTTGTAAAAAATGGTCAAAATAATATTTAGGGATTTTTTGCATTCATCATTAAATTTTGGTGACTCCCTTACCTAGGCAATAATAACTGATATTGGCATAAGTAATTATGTTTTCTAGTTGTAATAATAATATTCTCAAGCAAGAAAAGTACAGTAGTATCAACACACAAATCAGTGCGTTAAGAGGCCTTGTTAAAGAATCAAAAACAATTGAAAACGATACATTAGTAAGGCTCTTATGGGAGTTTGCCGTAGTCTTTTTCAATATATTATTTTAACTGTTGTGAAATAATCTAAAACCAAAACAAAGCAGCGCAGCTGAATCATGCAAACTTGTTGTCAATTATGAAACATTGTGAGACAAAAAGATAGTGAGAGTATATAAGCAATACGTGGTAGGGATTCTAGTCAGTCATCGCGGTCAGTTAGCCAACCTACTGCAGTAGGTAGAGAAACATTCTCGGTATTTATTTGTTTTCTTTCGTGCTTGCAATAAATATATCTCAATTAATTATTACCCGGCACTGTTTTTAAAATAAAACAATGTGGATAGTTGCATTAGTGTGTATAATTGGTGCGTTTATATATTTTAAACTTATAAAACCCTTAAGTTATTGGAAAGAAAAGGGAATTCCTTATCAAAAATCATGGCCAGTTGTAGGAAATATGATGGATACCGTTTTAAAGAAAAAATCATTTTTTGAACTGATTAAAGATTTTTACACCGTTTTCCCTAATGAAAGGTGAAATATATAATTTTTTGTAATTTTTTAACTACTTTTTTAAATTTATAGGTATAATGGAATTCATCAATTCACAAAACCAATGCTTTTAGTTCGTGATCTCGGTCTAATAAAACAAATAACCGTGAAGGATTTTGATCATTTCATGGATCATAATCAAGTTGTTTCAGAAGATGTTGATCCTTTAATGGGAAAGAATCTTTTTGCATTAAGAGGTCAACGTTGGAAGGATATGAGGGCTACTCTCAGTCCTTCCTTTACGGGAAGTAAAATGAGAATGATGTACGGACTTTTATACGATTGTGCCGAACAATTTACAAAGTACTTCCAGAAACAGGGCAATGATGTGATTACGGTTGAAATGAAAGATATTTTTACTAGATTTACTAACGATGCCATTGCTTCCATTGCTTTTGGTTTAAAAGTTGATTCTCTTCAAGATAAAAATAACGAATTTTATTTAATGGGTAAAGAAGCTACAACCTTCTCTGGATTTATTAAGAACTTAAAATTCATTGTAATGAATGTAAGCCCAACACTAACAAAATTATTGAAATTGCAGTTTTTCTCAGAACCTGTTTCTAAATTTTTCCGAAGTATAGTAAAGCAAACCATAGAACAACGTGAAAAACAAGCACTTGTACGTAGAGATATGATCCATCTACTTATGGAAGCTAGAAAGGGGCGTTTACATGACGAAGAACAAAAAGAAGCGAATGGAGATGCAGGGTTTGCTACAGTTGAAGAATCAGATATAGGAAAAGCAGCAAAGCATCAAAAACCACAACTATCCGATGAAGATATAACGGCACAAGCTTTAATATTCTTTTTTGGTGGTTTCGAAACATCCGCTACTTTAATGTCTTTTATTGCTTACGAACTTGCGGTAAATTCTGATGTTCAACGAAAATTACAAGCAGAAATTGATGAAACATTAGAAAAGAACAAAGGAAAAATTAGTTATGAAGCACTTCTAAGAATGACTTATCTCGACATGGTTGTTTCAGGTATTTTTGCAATAAAAAAAATCTGTTTAGCTTGATTTGAATACGTTCATAAAACAAAATATGCATATTTCTTGTATAGTTTTAAAATTAAATTGTTTGTTTTTACAGAAACCCTACGAAAGTGGCCGCCAGGTTTCCAGTTAGATCGTGTATGTGTTAAAGAATACACAATCCAACCAGAAAAACCAACTGAAAAGCCGCTACTAATAGAAAGAGATCAAGTGGTTCTTATACCTGTAGCTGGTATACATCGTGATCCAAAATACTTTCCAAATCCAGAAAAATTTGATCCTGAAAGGTTTAATGAAGAGAATAGAAATAATATAGAACCATTCTCGTACATGCCTTTTGGATCAGGACCAAGAAATTGTATTGGTACGTAAGCTAATCAATTCTATTTAATAGTAAGTAGAAATACAATAATTACTTTTACTTTTAGCTTCAAGATTTGCTCTCTTAGAAAATAAGACTTTAATATGCCAACTATTAGCTAAGTTTGATATTGTGCCAGTAAAGGAGACAATTATTCCTATAAAGATGGGCGTTAAATCATTTAATTTTATGCCAGATGAAGGATTTTGGCTAGGTTTGCAACAAAGAAAGACTGCTGTAAATTATTAACTTTATGTGAAGTATTAGAAAGTTTTTAATATGTATGTGAATAATAATAAATATTATTTGTAACTTGAAATTAGGCAAGTATTACTCAATAAAGTTGTTACAATATTCTAATCACATCATTGGGTTAACGATGACGGTTTAACCACACAATAAACGGGGATTCCGCGCTTGAACTACTGTTACCTTGGTGAAGGTTGTTTGATTGCGTATTAATAGCTTTATACATTTTGAAACTCCAGATTTACATAAAAATGTATCAAGATATGAACATAAGATACCGTTTTATATGATACGCTCAATATAGTGCATATGTACATTCCTTTTGGTGCTTTTCTTTATTTAACTATAAACTGTAAAAATTTTGTTTTAAAGCAGTTCGTTTCATTTCATTTTTTTTATACAACTCTAATTTGTATATTAGTTCCAATGAATTTAAACAAAACTTGAATGAAATAAGAATATCGTAGTATAAATACTATAATTATGGGAAACTGAAAAATCAGTCAAGACGAGAAACTGTGAAGTAATTACATATAGAGGGCGTCTAAATGATCTGCAATCGGAAACCAGCGTCGTTAATGATAGAAATGCAGGTAAAATAAAAATAATATTAGTGAAAAGTTTGCACGAACAAAATTATTCTTGATTACACAGGGTGTTCCATAAAAGAGTAAAACACGAAACTGAAATTTTTTAAAACGCGACATCCTTACATTTTGCTATTTTGTTATTCCTATCGATGTAATTCAATTTGCTATTGCAAAACTTAAAATCTAACAAATCCTCTTGTTCCTGCTATATTTAATAAACTTGTATTATTAAAGAAATTCAACTACATATTTTTTTTAAATAGGAAAATAAAAAAATACAAAAAGTCCTTTTATTAAATTTTTCTAAATTACGCTATAAGGTAAAATTAGATGTCTTTAGAAATGAGTATTAAGATTTTTAAGAAGCGGTAGTGGGTATACATGAGAATTGCGAAAATGAAATCCATTGACTTTGATATGTTTGTTACAGTGCATACAATGTAAACATCTTGTTATTTATAAATTACGATAAAACGTACTGCAATGATAAATATCTACTTACTTCACAAAGGTCAATAATAGGTTAACTACTACTACTTGTTTGACGTCAGAAATAAAAAGGTGGTGTGGGAAGGCTACGAAAGGCAGAACTCACAAAGAGACATTAACGTTACATTTATTTTTTAAGAAGATAGGAGAATTAATTAATAATGAAAGAAAATAATACATCAAGGCTATTCCGATCATCTTTTACGTAATCTGTTCTAGAGATGTAAGTATTAAATTATTATTTTGAACGCCAAAATCAAGCCTATAAGTAGATCTATTTTTTTCAGATACCTCTTCCTATAATATTATTATTATATTTTCATTTATCATATTATCTGCCGAGATTCAAAGATAATTTACGGATTAATTTAAAAAAAGTTTTTTATTAGCTCTTGCATTTCGTGTAGTTAATTCTCTATACAACAATCAATTCTATTTTTGGATTATTATGTTGTATGTATACATAATGTTTCCTAATGATGGTAAAGAATTTTAATAGATAATTCCTGGACTAATTATATGTAAAAAAGTTCATATAAACAAGTGTTCTAAAATGCACTTCTTCCGAGATACAGGACATTAGAATTTATAGAAAAAAATTGGTTTTTCGTTATATTTTTGTTATGCGTTATAATTCTTTTTTCATTTTTCGCTCAATGTTATATCATGTCATTGTAAATTTGATAAGATGACAATTGATGAAAAATTAAATTCAGTGGCTTAGATACACAGTGGTTCTGTACTTTTTCCCCAGATGAAGCCTACGCCACTGTATTTTTTTTTAAATTGGTAACATTTTCCACTTTCGTATGTAATTGAGGATAAATTAGCATTTTTGTATTTGTTTCCTAAAACGCACCGTTCTTGAGATAATTTGAAATACAGATTTCCTTGCATTAACAGAGTTTCGTAC
>VTPC01001640.1:10314-38549 GCA_011009095.1 Ignelater luminosus
AATTAATAGTAAACCATAGTTCAAACAGCGTTGTCAGAGTTAACGATAAATCTCCAGATCTAGTGACGTATAATGTTTTGACTTTCTGCCAATGTGATTCATTATTCTTGCAACAATGTTCTTCACCATCGCATTAGTTTTCCAATAGATGTGCAAATCGCCAATCATCGGAATATTGTTTGGCATGCTGACTAAAATGAAGAGCCCCATCATGTTTAAATATCATTTGTTTTATTTTTTGTTGTATTTCATAGAATGAAGAAGAAGCTAACTTCAAGTCATAATCATGATGAAATAAACATACGTTTGTGCGCCACCAGGCAGTGAAATTACTCAATCTTTAGCATTATACTACGCTTTGATATTCGTAGCATGAAAATAATCTTATCTTCTCGGCCTAAAAAAAAATGTGTTTCTCCTAATCATATGTAAATTTTGATTAATTTTTAAGGTTCGTTTTCACGTGACATTTTTTCGTGACTTTTACGGTCATGACACTAAAAGTCATGACTTTTGTCATCGTGAAAACTAAAAGTCGAGTTGTCGTGACATTTAATTTAACGTCATGACTTCAGTGTCACGGAATCAAAATTTTTTGATTTTTCGTGACATTTTTAAAGTCAGCTACAACCACCTTACTTGACGCCATTTTGAACAGTAACAAAATGCCGTGAGATTGAATTGTGCGAAAACATCCACAAAAAAGTGTCACACTGTCGTGACATCAAATGCCATAACTTTTAGTGTCACGTGAAAACGAACCTTTAAGTTATATACGACAGATTTTGTTTCTGTACCAGAATTTTGAAATTTAAAATAAAGAAAGCAGAAAATAAAAAACAAATTATTGACGCAAGGTTTTTTTGTATTTAAATATTAAAAAAATAATTATAAATCGTTAAAGAAAATTTTTAAAGAAATTGTGGACGTAGGAAAAATAATGTTCATAACTCGCTGGAAAGTGTCTTTCATACTCGTGGGATTCCCACTCCTATGAAATGTTGTACTTTCCATGCTCGTTATGTAAATATCCATTCTACAGGTTTATCAAAATTTTAATTTTTATTAAATGATTATCTAATACTACACGCACTTAAATAATAATTACGCTTTGTTAACTTATGTTCAGTATTTAAAAAAATTTCATTCTTCATCAATAGTAAACATTATTACTATTATTATTAGTAAGAACAAGTATTACCATGATCTATTACTGAAATAATATAAATTTCCCATTTTTGTTACTTTGAGATGATAGTGAATTCATAACCTCTAAATGCCATGGCAACATGTATACAAGCTTGACAGGTATGAACTAACAATTAGTAGAGTACCTTGATATTGGTTTATGGACATGCTCAGCATGCTTGTCAATGTCATTTCCGAAGTATAGTCGTATGTTCATTAACTAACCTTAAACTTCGATATTAACGTCATTTTAGCCATAGGCGCACCCTGTAAAGAACGTAAAGGAGTCTTCTGGACAATTTTATTCTTGTTAATTTTTGCTAAACTACTTATTAAAGTAGTTCTACCCTTCATAAGTTTTATTTATATTGAAAGTGTAGTTATTTTGTTACAATCTGGTCCCAGGTGTCTTGACTCTCTGTTTTCTAGAATGTAAATGAAAGAAATCAAGAAAATGTAATCATGTCTTGATACCTAACAGAGCTGCTGACCCTTGGCTTTGATAGTTTAGAATCACATCTTCTTTGTTTAAGCATGAGAGCTCAGTAGTTTGAACAAAACGCATGGTTTTGGAAGTTCCGTTATAAAGCCGAACATCGAATTCTGCGAAGATCCACGAAGTAGATGGTAAATGCAAGTCTCTGTTTATCGGAGGGGAAGCTGGTTCAGCTGCAGTGGAAGTAGAAGGTTTCTTATTAGGTCGAATTGGCCGATCCTGGTTGAGCATCTAAACGCAATGGCAATTCGTTATTCTTCTCCTACGCCTTGTTCCCCTTCTTCGAATTGATCAGTGACTTCAGAAGGAATAAAATCCTCATCCGAAAAAGCATTTTCATTCAACGGATAAATCCCCCATTGCTCGAAAGGCTTTTGTTGCCTTTTTCAGAGTAGCTGTCACTTCATATACTGACTGTTTTAAACAACTCAACAACATGATATACAGCAACGGTTTGTCCTGGATGACAAGAAATTCAGTTGTTAACAGCAGTGTCACAATTTGTCTTCAAGGGCTTGAAAAACATCCTGTCTAGAGGCTAAGGTTTTTGGCTGCTGTGGGGGGTAAACTAACCATGTGAGTATTATTAGCTTTCGCATAGGAAACAGCTTTATAGCTCACGTGAGAAGCATGGTAGTCGAGAATTAGTAATATCAGACTTGCTTCCGTAGATATTGTATGCTTTTTAAAACGGTCTAGCCACTTTAAAAAGGCGGGAGTATTCATGGAAAGGAAAGACGTAGTGGCCAGTGGCGCTCACATAACAGGCCACCGAGGCCGTGAGACCCTGTTCAGAGGACACAGATTTGGCCATTTCTTTCTTGCCGATAGGGGTAATATGTTTAGGAAGCTTATTCTGTTTCATCCGTGTTGTAGGCCTTATTACCAGGAAAATTGTACTTCGATAAATCCTCTTTCAAATTCTGGCTGGTTTTGACTGCTTATTAAAGGGATGGGGAAATTATTTTCCTCAGCATATTTGAATAGTAGGAAACGCAGAGACTTCAGAGTCTAACCTCTAACGTCAAAAGTTTCCTACACAAAGAAACTTATTAATTTTAGTTCAGTAATAATTATGTTGTTTAGGACAAATATGAGCGGAGCAATAAGCATGCATGAATATGTAAATCTAATTCAGAGCAAAACTTACAACTAACCTTTATCAAAGCATTTGAAATCTTAAACTGCAGGTTACTGTTTAGTCAATTTAAATGTAAACTACCCACTTGTTTACACACTTTTACAAGTTTTACACTCATTATGAGCAATATTACTA
The DNA here is from genome assembly GCA_011009095.1 of Ignelater luminosus. Taxonomy (NCBI): domain Eukaryota; kingdom Metazoa; phylum Arthropoda; class Insecta; order Coleoptera; family Elateridae; genus Ignelater; species Ignelater luminosus. The sequence goes on from VTPC01001640.1 coordinate 13,275, forward strand.
TTTACTACCCAGTTCTAGTAACATCAGCTGTGCCACTTTGCGTAACATATTATGTACCTACCTATTTCTAAATATTTTTATAAAGAAATGTTATAAAGAAACACCATCAGTAAGAAGATCTTCATTACTGAATGTCATGTGCTTCTTTATTTATAAGTTGCTTTATAAAACTGCTTAAAATAATAATTTTATTTTGGAGTAATGTTATTTCCTTTAAAATTTACAAAGTTACGCCACTGTACAAGCGACAAGGATGAAAAATCTTAGATTTTTATTGTCCTTTATACCCACTGTGCGAATAGAGATCTATCGTAGTTTTTGTCTCTTTGCTTTAACATGTGTGTGCATATGCACACTTTACCCATTAGAAAAAAGACACGATAATAAAAGAATATCAAGGCACTCGCGTATGAACCAAGTAATTTAAAATAAAGTCAATCATTTTCATTACTACAAAGATTTAACTTTAAATAAGTTAAAAGAGAATTAAATAAGTAATTTATTACTTATTGTTACAGTAAAAGCGTAGTTTTTCTAATTTTTATTAACTTTCTATCTTGGATTTATTTTAATGATACTTGGTGTGTTTTATCATACTGATGAATTTATTTTAAAAGTTTGCTTACCGCCTTTGCAGGGTGTTCTATGGCTACTGTGTTGCGCTCTATAACCCTTAATTATTTCGTATTGTCCGGTATCCCTTCTAATAGGGAAAGCAATTTCTAGTACGTGATTGCATTGTTCCATGACAGTTAAAATTCCTTTAACTTTGGCTTTCCTAGCATCCAAATCCAAACGTGAACCTTTCTGATGGGCTAGATCTTCGATTAATTTGTCCTCAACAATTATACATGCTCTGTGAAAGAAATATTCTACCATATCAAAGAACTTGGGATTTGCATGGTCTGGAATATCCTTTAATCTATCAGGTATCTTATGTTCAGCATACGAACGAGTTTGCACGGCAGCCGGCAAAAGTTTTAGGAGCGTATTTACTTCATTGCATGCTTTTATTGGAGCAAAGCTCCTAGGAAGAGCTTTAAGATGGAACATTTTTCTTGTGTTTAAAATTTACGAATTAACTATACAAGAATCACCAACGCTCCACACTAACCAATTTTTAACGTACCAACCCGCGTTCCCGCACAAACTGAACAAATTTAGCAGTACTACTCATAAGTATTTATACAATTTCACACTGGGTCACTTCGACGTGTCTTATAGTTATAATTATAAACGTGGTCTGATTTGCAACGGTTGCCTAGTTGTAGGCGTTTAAAACTTCGAAGTAATTAATATTGTCACAAGTTTTGGAATATTTAAAAGACAGAAATAATTAAATACGACAAAAAAAGAAATAAATAATAAAAAAGAAAGCCACACGAATTATCTGAAGTGACGTCTTTCAGCATTTGTTTACTGTGTAGTTCGCAGTGCTGGTTCAAAGCATGTTGGCACCCTTAGTCAAAGATTGTTTTTGCGCCTTCAGGTTCCAAAACAGATACATGGGAAGGTCATCTTTACCGACTTCGAAACAATCACCTGGGGGAGTCCTCATATTCAGTCATTGTTCTTGCAGCAATGTTCTTCACTATCGCTCTTGTTTTCCAATAGATGTCGCTCTCTTTGTAAAAATCGCCAATCATTTTATCTCGCATACTGACTAAAATAAAGAGCTCCATCATGTTGAAATATCATTTGTTTTATTTTTGTTCTATTTAATAGAGTGAACTAACAGGCAGTGAAATTACTGAGTCTTTAGTATTATACTGCGCTGTGATATCCGTGGCATTAAACTAATCATATCTTCTCGGTTTAAAACAATGTTCAGGCGTATATTTGCTCCATCACGATTATGACTTAAAGTTAACTCCTTCTTCACTTTATTATTTTTATCCATTAAACATTCCAAGACTTATGTAATTAGTAGTACATCTTACGTTTTATGCTTTTTATTAATTTCTTGACCTTGAATTACATTTTTCTAAAAGATGTTAAATTCTTTGGTTTTTTGGCCAATAATGAAAAACTTAGATTTTAATTACATTTATTAACAAACGTTTTGAAATCTTACTTTGAATGGTTTTTGTAAATAAAACTCGTAAGTTAAAAGAACGCTGAAAATGAAACTGTAGTTAAAAACGTCTGTTAATAAATACATATTACTATAAAATCTAAGTTTTTCATTATTGGCCAAAAACCGAAAAATTTAGCATCTTTTAGAAAAGGTATTTTTTATGTATCTGAGGAAGTAACTAGTTATATTTTCTTTTGTATCTGTAGAAGTATCTAGGCATTCATGAAATGGAAATCTAAATAAAATGAGCAACATTATTTCAAAGAAGTTTTGGTGGTAGAAATGTTGAACTAAATTCTGAAGTCAGTTTTGGATCTATTAATGTTATTTACGTTATTTACTATGTATTTCAAGAATTAAGATGTTATTTAAAGTCAATATTTATTGTTAATCCCTTGTACTTTCTTTTAGAGCAGTTTAAGTGCATTTTATTTAAAAGATTAAGAAAAATAATTCAACTATCTTACTCTAAACGTACCTGGAAACTCTCTTAATCCACACAAATTTACATTACGAGCATTTAAGATACCTTCAGATACTGGAGTGGCATTTAAATAACATAAATATTTTGAAAAGGCTAAGCCTTATACTCACTTTTTAGTTTTTGAAATAAAATACATACAAGTAATGGTAGACATCATATACTGTACCCGTGTGTCAAAAGCAATAAAACATGATTCTAAAGCGCGCGAAAAGTTAATTTGAATTGATTTTGAGCCCCGTGAAATTACATATGGTTGCTAGGTTGATTCACGTAACTTAGTGTTGTCATGATAACAAATGATGTACAAGTAACTGCATTACGTTACTATTAACGGGTGTTGTATGTATCATTCATAAGTTCATAAGTTGATTGAAACTGAGGTGAATTGTTTGAAAAAGTATAATTGTATAATTAAACGACAGTGCTCTTTTGTAAAAATAAGCCAGTTACTAGGAATACATTTAGTTGTAAACTTGAAAAACATTGTCAATTTAAGGTTATAGGCAATGGGTCCCGTATGACTAGTGGTATGACTATGATGAGTTGCACGTTAAAAATACCTACCGAGGCTGGAAAACCTCGGGTTTGGCTACATTCTAGTTGGCGAAGACAAGACCCTAACAGTCCAAGCCACGAGGTCCAAGGGAATTACGACCTGAAGCCTCGGCCACAAAACAACAATAATTTAAGGTTAGAATACAAACTCTTAATATACCATGTCAATAGAAATATCAGAAGCTTATTTGTGATTATAACTGACAGCAGTTGTAGGAAACAGAATAAAAATAATTCCCTAGTTGCTAAACGTACTAAAATAACTATATGTCCGTTCGGGCATGAAACTTGCTGGAACGCAACGAGCTTTTACAGTTTTAAATTTTAAATTGTAGTGCGAATAGTGAAACTTATTATTATCTCAAATTCTTTTTAAAATGAATGATTTTAAAAGCTTAGCTGCTGTTCATTTTGCGAAAGAAATATTTCTTTATTCATCTTCATTTGATACAGATGATAAACCAAATAAATTGATTGGAAACATTAAAAACTTCGCAAGATTAGCAGTTTCCGCACTAAAGTAAAAACCCAACTTAACTTAAAAAACACAAAGAACTACAAAACATTTAAATTCTTGACGTTTGCGCACGCTCGCTCCGTCAATTCACTCTTGAAGCACCAAGTATGCGGAGTTAACTCTAGAAACATCGCTCCGTATTATTTGAACTTTGGTACCAAAAATATGAAGTCGAGCGATAAGAATCCAACGGACACAGATTAAATAAAAGTCAGATTTTTCACTTCGACAAATTTGTGGATTCTATTGCTCTCTCTCATCTCTCTCTATCAAAGCAATTCCCAGAGCTTACTATTTTGACATGTACTGCGCAAACAGCACAGCGTGGTATGCACTTTTCATTAAACGCTCGTAAAAGAGTAGGCGTGGTAAACTCTCAGAGCTGCAAATGTAAATGCGCAGAGACAAAAAATAGGAACATTGGTGGTATAGAGAGTGAAATAGCTGACTCTAATTTAATCTGTGCAACGGAGTTAATGCAGAGTAGGTACTACGCGGAGGTGTTTGCCCAAACACATTATTTATTCATATGTCGAAGACCATACTTGTCAGTAACTGCCATAAAGCCCTGCACGGACGTGACGCGCCCTGAAAGAAACCAGACAACTTCTTGATCGGCCTGAAAAGTCTTAATGGTCTGACAGGCCCGAACCGCCCGAGCAGTGCGACAGACCAAAACAAATCGACAGGCTCGAGAAGCCCGAAAGGCCCGACAGGAACAAACAGCCCGATTGACCCGAAATAAGCCTGATAGATTTTCAAATTGAGGCCCGACCTGACCTAAACGCGAGCTTTGACCCGGGCCAAGTAAAAGCCCGTTCCGTCTACAATGCAGTACTAAAATTCTCCTCTTCGGTTCAGTATGAGAATAATGCTTATCCGGGTCAGTACGAAATTTACTCCTGTTCGAGCAAGTACGAAAAAGATCTCGGTTCGGTGTAGTACGAGAATCCTCCATGCAATTTAGTACAAAAATAACGTCCGTTCGAGTCTCGTACGACAATTCTCCGGTGCGGTTCAGTACGAAAATACTCCATCCGAGTCAGTACGAAAAAGATCTAGGTCCTTTGCAGTCCTGATAGGCTTGATAGATTTAGACAAGCCGGAGAGGCCTCAACCGCCCGACAGACACAAATGGGCCGATAGGTCCGAGAAACCCAAGGGGTTCAAACGGCTTAACAGGCCCGAACAGCTCCGACTAAAAAACATGGTCCGTAAACGAAAGTGTATTCAGAACAATAGGGAATATGAGCGTGACGTGCCCTGGGGGTACTATTTTTTTTATTCCTTACAAACCATATTTTTCATTATTTATTAATCTCTAGGTTATATTAATTTATTAATACAATACTTCAATTAATAAAGATGGAAAAATATAGTTTATAATTGATAAGAAAAAGACTGCTGCATTTCCAAGACGCACATCGTCTATTGTAACAGAAAGTATAGAATTAAAGGTTAAGATTCTTACAGTGCTTCTTATATTTCTTTTAAATAAACTCTCATCGATGGAAAAATTATTTGACAAAATTGATCTAGCAAATAAATTTCTTAGAATATGTATTAAAATGAAGAACTTAGGGGCTAAAAAAAGGCTCTCGCTTGGCAAGATCTATTTATTAAGATTAGATTAGTTTTCGGCGACCAGGAAATGATGTAGACCGATCTACTGGTAGTGCCTTTTGGCTGTGCACCCTAGGACTGCTCATGATCATTGTAAGAGAACGATCATGGCTCTTGTAAGAAACTACTAGTTTTTCTGTAGAAGTATCATATCTACTTCTTATACTTACACCACCCAATAAGGCATCTTAGCACGACACAATGGACGATATGAATAGAGTGTATTATATGCTTATACTTCAATTAATAACTGATCAAAGATATGTTTTCTAATTGATAAAAATGAGATAGACATATAGTAAAGGCATTTACTCCACTTTATTCATATGGCCCAATCTAAGTCTACTAAGTAGCTGTCGAACCTTTGGATTGGATTTTATGACTCCTTAAATTTATTCTAGGTAAGGAACAGCCCTGGCAAATTGTTCGTAATAAAGGAATTCAGTGCTGATTCAGTACTAGTGCTTGAGGGATAATATAGCTGTGATGAGGTGGGTCAATAAAAGCAGTAGAAGTAGAAATTAAAGGAGGACCAGTAAACGTGTTTTGGTGGAATGATAGACAGGGAAACCTTAGGAGCTGTACCTTTGATACGAAGGTGATATTAGTCAGATTGAAACATTAGACTTAGTTATTGTGTCGTGCTAGGAAGCCCTACTCTGCCCTGCAAATCAAAATGGCCTTAACTTGAAAAATAAACAAAACTGAGTTTAGAGTATTACTGGATTCTCTCCACTGAAATATATCTGTATGCCGAGCAAGAAAGCCCTAACTTTGGAAATACGTGATACAGACCAATTTTTAAATACCCTACCCCTACACCCTATACAAATGTAAAAAAAACCAAACGCGTTTCACTCAATATTTCAAAACTATGTTTTTTCAGAGTTAGGGCCTGTTTGCTTTGTAGCGGAGCAACTGTAACTGGGCCACGTAAGTAATTATTATTTTTAGTTATCTTAATAAACGTATTTTGCCAAGCGAGAGTTTGATTTGGACCCCAAGTCTCAATACTATCTAGAGAGTGGTAATGTGACAATATCCTTTATACTCAGTAACTCAGTATACCATACAACTACCTAACGAGCCTCAGTAGTTCTGATAGTTATGCATTTAACTATCAACCCAGCTGAGGTCCTGAGATTTTTCAAGAAATCTAGAAAAGCAGTGGGTCCCGTGTGACTACGATGAGTTCCACGTTAGAAATATCTACTGGGATTGGAAAACCTCGGATTCTGCTAAATTCTAGTTGGCATTCGAATAAGAGATGAGAAAAATGCTTTTGAAAAGTCTACCGGTTCGAAAATATAAAAAATTAATTTGCGTTAACATCAAAGAGGTTTTGAAGAAAGTAAGTCATATGCAGCAGTGTGTCCTTTTAAAATGCGTATATAGACAAAGTAAATAAACTATCTAGCTACATATGTATATGTATACGATGTATACCTACTGGCAGCCTGTAAAGTGTGTAAAACCGTGATCAAGTGTATTTTTGTTTTTATTTTGATTGTTGTCAAAAAATAGTCAAAGACTTGTTTGGAAACCTCTGAAATGGAAACACAAATTTTTTTTATTCTGATGTCAGATTCTTAATCTCACTTTCTAAGTAAAAATTGTAAAATAGATATTTGATTACGACTTACGAGTGCTTTTGGTTTTTTACTTTTCAATGTGAAAGCGAGAATTTGATTTATTGATTTATATTATTATATAAAATTCTTTATTGAACGCCTAACCAGCTACAATCACTGGCGTACTCAAGTCCAAGTAAGTATTGAAAAATGAAAATGAAAAAAAGAAAATTTCAAATTTGAAGTTAATGTATTTTCTAATAATTATTATGATTCCTATTTTAAACAAAGGGCGTACGCCAATGGTTATAGAGACTATATTGTATTCTCCTTTATGCACAGACGGCACATCGATGACAGCGGCACATGCAGAATTTGATTCGTTTGTCACCGAATTCGATAGCGGGCGGCAACCTGCAATGCATGAATACAATCTAAGTTATATATAGGTATAACAGATTAAAAATAATAATGATATGATTTTTCTGAGAAGTATAGGTTATGTTCGTAATGTTTTCGAACAGACAAGTACACGTCAAATGTGTCCGTTTTTTAAGAATAATTAATACAAGACAGTTATATTACCAGAAATAAGTAACTTAAGAGTGTAAAAATGGATATAACAATGTTATTTAAGGCTTGTGTCAAAGCCGTAAAAATGACTAATAAAAATATGGGATCTAAAGAGGTGCAAACGAATATTTTGAAAAACACAAGGGACACTAATTTAATTAAAGCCAGAGGTATAGTAAAACAGGTTGTAAAACTACAAAATATTCTATTAGAAAATAGAAATGCCTATTTAAATGTAGTAAATTACTTGTCTACCGATAAGACCATGACAGAAACTAGTCGACAAGAGATTGATTCCATGGCCCAGGAAATAATAAATTCGTGTACATCACAGTTAAATGTATATAAGCAAGAAATTAGTAAGCAAAGTATTCCTAAGCAGAAAGTTGAACATTATAGTAATATAATAGATTCTATTGAAAAGTATTTAAAATCTGTTTCAAAACTGTATGCTGAAACAAAAGCAATAAGAGTAAAGCGAGTTATAGAAACTCATAAATTATCAAAATTAGAATCAAAATCTTCAAGTGAGATTAATTTATCGCATAGTAATAAGCCAAGTGAACAGCAAACAAATGTTGAAAAGCCTGATGGCATCGTTAAGAAGAATATTATATCGTTGCCAGCACCTGTAATGGAGGACATAGAGACACAGTTATCAGCTGAAGAAATGCAAATGTTTGAATCAGAAAATGCACATCTATTCAATGAATTAAATAGTTTATCAGATGAAGTGAAACAAATAGAAAGTAAAGTAGTGCATATAACTGAATTACAAGAATTATTTTCTGAAAAAGTTTTACAACAAGAAGGAGACATTGAACGAATTGCAACCACAGTCGCTTCATCCACTGATAATGTGAAAGATGCTAATGAGCAAATAAGGCAAGCAATTCAAAGAAATGCAGGACTAAGGGTGTGGGTGTTATTCTTTCTTCTAGTTATGTCTTTTTCATTATTATTTCTAGATTGGTACAACGATTAGTATTTTTTAAATATTACTTTGTTTTATAAATGCTTTTAAAAAGTTGATATAATAAAAATTTGTAGAAAATGTTGGTGTACTAATTATTTTTAATGTGTAGGTGTAATGTAAAAGTAATTAAGATATGTCTCATAAGTAACCAAACTAAATGACCGCATGAACTTCCTGATTTTTTTACACAACGTGAAGCCAACTTTCTTTGTTAGGGTCTTAATTTTCAGCTTTTTGGTTTTAAGTTGGCATAAAATTGTTTTCAGATTCATTGTATTAGCTAAATTACAAAAGGAAAGGCAAGACTGATATTTAAAGGCGTATCACTTTGATGCACAACTTTTGGTGTAGATGCTAGCTTGGGGCATCCTGATAATTGGCCATACTTGATTGTTTTAATTGCCTCATATCTTTTTGTGATATCATATAATGTACTTTTTGAAATTCCTTCTAATGCAAGATGTACATTTTCCTTTTGAATGACTAGCCTTATTTAGATAAAAACTGCCAAATTCATTTAGTATATGCTTCTCTTAACATCATTGTTTACTGGTATAATATTTCCAAGAGCAAAAAATGTTTTTCTATCTAATACTATACATTTCAATATTTTTAAGTATTAACCTTCAATAAAGAAATCGTAATTTAAGATAGTCCGGTTCCTTATGGGACATGCTTTGTGTTACTTGTGATGTTTTAATATGTTGTAAACAAGTACAAGTCTTGAGATATATTTAATAATAAATACCTTCATTAATTTCTTATAATCAGACTATGGACAAGCAGGAGTGACATTATGGAGTCAGTTCAATTGCCTGCATTATACAACTAACCAGTCATATTTTACGTATCTGAATGTTTTTCTCAGTCTTCATTTTTGTTGTTTTGTCCATTGGGTTATGGTTACAGTGGGTTGCAGTACAGAAAAACAAGTGAAAGCAAAGCTTAGCTAACTTGTGTTTAGTTGACTGCTCTAGAATACTCTGAGAGTATATGTGTCACGTTTTAGTAACATGTATTGCAAGATGACAGAGATACTCTCAGAGTAGTCTAGAGCAGTAAGTAAACACGCTATAAAAAGTCTGAGAGGCTGCTCTTCCACTTACCTTCCAATGAAATATTACTGTATAGCATTATACTAATAATAATTAACTATAATCTACTCAAAAAGATTTTGTTAATATAATAATGATAATGACAATAATAAGGGCAAAAATGAAAGTTAATGTTAACAGAAGATTAACCAATACTAAGTTTTTCTTTTGTGACTAGATTTATGTACTGTAACAGTTGGTAAGTGTGAACACTTCATTTCTACAACTGATGGTATGAAACTATGACATCGCCGTTTTTACTTAAATGCATTACAATAGTTGTGGTTAGCCATAGATTGTTGTTATGAGAAGATGTGATCAGAAAAGAATAGTCATGAAGTAGAAAGAGACAAACAAACATGCTACACTTTATTCATAGTGTTATGTTCAGTCACAAAAAAAAAGCTTATTGTTAACAAAGACTTAGATTTAATTAACAAAATTTATAATCACAAAATAGCATAGGTAGGTAAACATAAAGTAAACAAAATAGTGTTGAATTGATAATAGGTGGTTTTGTGCAGATATTATGTACCTAGATGTGAAGTGACATAACGTGAACAAATAATAAATGTATGCAACTGCAATGAAATAGTTTATAATCATATAACTTAAACTTAACATCTAATTTGCAATTAAAAATATTTTTTATGCAAGCATGTCACTAAATCTTAAGTTAATGCTTGTGACCAGGAGCAAGAGCTATCATGCTACCAATCAGGAGTTTTTTTCATTGATAGCATGATAGCATTCTTCCTGCTCCTGGTCACAAGTATTAATATTAATAATCACACTAAGATCTTCCACATAATTGCTTGGTAAAGTACAGACACTATATTGAGCTTACCCTTGAAATAATTGCTCTTCCAATAATTACCTTCAAAAATGTTGTTTTTCAAGGGTACCAAGTGTTTCGAAATATTTGATTAAAAATGTTAATCTCGTATTCAGATACATCTTGAATATTGTTTCAAACATCAACAACTTTATATTTTACTAAAAGTGATGTGTACTTTAGACTTCTGTTTCTCGATGGGCCTTTGCCTTATGTGATGCCATAACGAAGATTAAAAGCATTATAAAGTTAGTATGCTTTTATTTGATTTAATTTACCAAACCCTATTTTTCTCGACCAGGCTTACGGGTAGTGAGGCTATTGGTGAGACAAGGGTGTCAAAAGCACTGACCTACATTTTGCAATTTTCTTAAGTTTTTGCTTGAAATTTATTAAACTTGTAAATATTGTAGTCTGTCATGGTTTCAGTGTTTGCAAGGAAAATGAGAAAATGCCTAACACCCGAATGTAAGAATTCCCAAAGGAACAAGAAAATCAACAGGGTGTAACATTTCACAGGTCCATATTTACTTTTAATAAGGCCTGTCTCGTAGGTTTTGGCATACATTAAAGACAGTTTGTATGAAATTTGCTAGGGTACTATGGGTATTTTTTTAGGTTTCTCTCTTTCTGATCTTTCTTTTTCTAATTTTTCAGATTCTTCTTTGAAGTGTATTCCCTATCTAACGATGTATTGCAAATGGTGGGATGTCCTTTAAAATTAGATTGCTGAAGGGGAACAAGAGGCATCTCTACTACCAGTTAACTCTGTGTATTGGTGCCTCCCTTCATATATAAATTGATATGTATTTTCTTGTTTAGATATTTTCATTTCTTTGTGATATAAAAAATGGAAGTTTTTAAGATAACACTGTGTATAGAATATACCTAAAGATTTGTTGCAGTCCCATCTTTGACTGCCTGCAGCCTATTATTATTTTTCTAAAAATTTAAACTTTTAAACAATAAAATCTTTACGAGAGGACTTTCAGATTGATTGATGGACTGATTTGTGTAAACATAAGCAGTAGACTGTGAAAGAATTTTCAGTACACAAATTCATTTGGGTTTCTTTTAGCACTCATAAATTATACTAATTTTTTATTAATTAAGAATTTGCAATTGATTACCTACTTTAAAGCAAATTATAACAATAACATTGATGTTTAACAATAAACACTTATCTGTACTTAAATAATACAGGGCGTGTTTGAACACAGTATGCAGGAAACTTGACCAATCCATACTACACACAAAAATGAAACAAAAACCTCAAAAAGTTTTCTCCTAGTGTTAAATAAAATAGTTAGAATTTTAGGTTCTTCATATTTAAGGTACCGCTGACACACTAAAACTAGTAGGCTGTTGACTGCTTTCTGCTATAACAGCAGGTTAAAACAAAACAATTAAATGATGCTCGACATTCTCACTTCATGATTTTCTATGGCACCAAATCTGATCTTTTTTCTTCTTATTAAGGAAGTTGGCTATGTTCACTGAGGGGCAGAGGGTGAGAAGAGAATGCCTATACTTTTACATGGGAATATGTGAATGTTACCAACTTAAAAAATAGAACTATTATTTTAAAGTTATTTTTACTGATAGGAATTCTATACAAAAGTAGTTTCTTATGATAGCTTGTCTGTGCCGCTCTCGTGTTTGCAGTACAACCTTAATGTGCTTACTACACGAGGGTTACAACTACAACAATGGTGTGCCTATGCAATATTAAAAACAATGACAATAATGACACAACGGAATTAATAAACAATGCATGACAATGAATTCAGTAAAAAAACACATTTGACAGAACAATAACATAGAAATCTTGTAACATACTGTATGTCGCTAACTTCACATTGAAAACTAGATGCAAATATTGATATTACATCCATGGAAAGTAGTGTAGAATTGGGATAAACAATCTTGATAGCACTGTATTACCCTACTGAGTGTAGGTTAAATCCGAGACGATTATTATCAACGGCTCCAATAATGTTTCTCATAGTGCAAATTATCTTTTTATTTTTTACCAGTGATAATGTTATTTGTCAAGTGTCGAGGTTAAGTTAAATATCAAATCCATAACCTATTATAGCTAACTTTGACTTATCAACGAACTCTGAAAGAGTCGTTACTGAATTTGCGAAGTCTGTCTGTCTGTCCGCATTTTTTGTCAAATTTTGAAATTTTGACTTCAGATTTGGATTCTACATCAAAAACTAAAGACGACTTGGTATCTTCGTTTTTTTGATAACTCTTTGGGAACATGGTCAAAATGGCCACCGAAAATCAGAAAATTTTCAAAAAACCTTTTTTACTTTAGAATAATATTCTACATAAAAAATAAGATAAAAGTATAGTTTTAGTTTTTTGATTTCACCTTGGGAACATGGTCAAAACGGCCGCCAAAATTTGAAAAAAGTAACAAAACAGGAGTTCGTTGTGGTTATGTTTTGCATTCCCAGATGTTTTTAATTTTGTTTTGTCAATATGATATAGCAGTATAGCAGTATCTGAGGTGAAAGTGCATCTTATTGGTAGAGCTGGGCAACACTGTTGCATTTTCTAGCACATTCACAGTTTGAATTTGTTAGGTAATTTCCGAGATATCTATGCATAATTTTTGTTAAAAGCTTTCTGTTATATTATACACTTTCCATGAATTTAATGTAGTTTTGAGAGTAATTGCCATAAGAGTTGTGCATAAAACTGCAACCTTTGACCTAAGATTACTCAGAAACTAGCTTGTCAGAAAATTTAAAAATTTACCCAAAAATATAATTGATATTGGTCTACATAATTTGTGAATTTCGGCCAAATCTTATTTTTAATTAAGATGAGATAAAACTATATTGTTTTATTTAAATTCTAATTATGATTTCAACCACAAAATGGGAATACTTGCTAATGTGATTTTATAGATCTATGTACAAAAGAAAGTTGTGTAGGAAAGTGTAATAAGATAATTTTAAATAATTCATTTAAGAATTAGAAAGATAAATAAGTAAATAAAAGAACATTTTAAAAACACAAATTCATTAAATTATTTTTATTATTTAGTTATAAAAATGGACTGCACGTCAGACCACCAAATGGTGTGAGTTAGTTCTCTAGCTCCTTTATTGTCACTGATAGGAAAATCTTTTGTCGACACTTTTTGTCTTAATGCATTCTATTTATCTTTAGTTTTAAAGCTTCCAGTATACTTTCAAAAACGCCCTCTACATTTATTTTAAAGACTATTTGACAATTATTAATGTCTATTTTGCAAATATTTGTGCACTTTTTAGGCCCCTAAAATATGATTTGTTTGTGCCTTAAACTTATATGTATACCACATTTGAATTTTGTCAAGTACATATAGGTAGTCCTGTCATAGATCTCACTGGCACTAAACTTGTTTCTATCTTATTCTGTTTTATATCAATGCAAATAAAATACATCAAGCTGTAAATCACGACTTCGGATCATTTTATTTGTTAGGAATGTTAGCTACTAAATCAAAGATATACAAATGGTGCTCTTTCAAAACATGAACCACCCAAGTAAATTCATGACGTGTATGTTAATTTTTGTTTTTCGATCTTATCCTTTATATATTCATTGTTTTTATATTGGTAGCAATTAAAACTTCTGTACACAAAAAAATAAATTTATTTTACTATAAAAAACAAAAGCATAAAATATCTGTATAGTTATAAACTTGGTAATAAAGAAACTTTCAACATTAAACATTCTCTGTTGACTAGTAAAAGCTTAACATTGAAATACAAGTCTAATACAATAAAACAATTTGATACTGTACAAATACCTATTGTGAAAAATCACATAGCAATACTTAATAAGGTAGCAGATTAATTATTCTAAAGATCAACAGTTTAAATTAATAATTAATCATATTCATAATTTTGATAACTTAAAAATAACTGTGCAAAAATATCTAACAATGATCTTAACTTAAAACTAATCAGATGTAAAGCTTGAAGTACTTTTTTCACTTGATTTGTTCACAGATTGATAGTATCCAAATCTTGGATTGGTGCTCTGGCACTGCTGTTGCTCTCTTGTGATGGAGTAACCGAGCCTGTATTTTTACTAACTTGGTTAGTACCCGAATTTATATTAAATTTACCAATGCCAGGCAATTGAAAGCTAAAATCCGTATTTGGTAATTTCTTCATAATTTTACCAGAAGTGATAAGACGACCAAATCCTTCTTGATGAGCAAATGCATATCCAGAACGTATTGATCGTCTCGCTCTGCGTGCAGATGGAGTACGCAAAACATCTTGACTTTGTCGTGATCGCATTTGTGCCATACGCTGTTTTAAACGTACACGATCTGATAAAGTAGGAAACACATCTGTAAAGTAGAACCTCCAAGCTAAAACTGGCACCACTGATATAGTAACTGTTAGCACTGTTGTGAACCAAAATGTAGCTTCTGTTATAGCTTTTGTTAATGAACCAACGTATATTCCTCCCATAACGTAATTATAAAAATAGTCCATAATAAAGTAGAATGCTAAAGAACCCCATGTGGTTATATGGTTAAATACAGTCCAATACGAAGTATCTAAAGCGATCTGAAACAAATGTAATTATAAATAATTGTTTAAACAATTGTGCTCTTAATTAAAAATCATAAAAAAAAACTATATTATTAGAGTCAAAATGTTCTTATCTTTTGAAATCATAAAATAATGAAAATCCAACCTACAAATTATCATTTGTGTAATATAATACTAGGATAAGATCTGACTAATTGTACATGTTTAATGTAAATTGAAAATAAACTCACCTGCGCTGTATTAATAATAACAAGTATGGCAGCCACTGCACTGCAAAGTAACATGTAGTCAGATAGTACCTGTCCATCTGGGCTCAATGCATCATAATAAGTTCCTAATCAAATAAACAAATATTAAAAATGTAGTGAAAGATAAAAACAAGCTTGATTCTTACCAAACGGTATAAAAAATAACACTAATGAAATATAACAGCCTTGTAGCGCACTTCGAAAAAATTCCTTCTTATTAAAAAATAAATTATAATGACCTGGTTTGTACAGTTGTGGATATAATATTGAATTCTTATCACTAACATCTTGGTCAAAAATTCCAACAGCTAACACTGGTAAAGATGTATAAAAAAGATTGTACACCGAAATATACATGGGATCAAAGACAGTCTGCAATTATTGATAATAAATAACCGATTTTTATTACATTGTAGGACTGCTTACCTGTGCACTAAAACCACAAAAAAATGCATACCAGAAGTGGCACAGAGTAAAACCGAAATTTTTATTAAAGAAATAACGAAGAAAGTTACACATTCGATAGTATGACCATCTACCGTGAACAAGCAAAAGCCTTTCCAAAAACCTAAACTGTGCTATAGAATAATCTGAAGCTAGCACAGCCTGCATGCCTTCTTCCCCAGATATTCCAACGCCTATATGTGCAGCTAAAAATATACAAAATGTTTTAATAAAAAACTATGATAAAATTAAGACTACAAATTAAATTATTATATTTAAGTTTTGCTTGTATTAAAAGATTTTAATTTGTCATTATCTTTATAACGATGTATGGTTGAGTGAGACGTGCTATTAAAATTTTTAGGCTTAGTGAACATATTGCGATATCTACAATTGAAATTAATTATGTATTTTAGTTCTTCCTTTGACTCATCCTTCTCTGCTTCAATATTTGCATTTGTTTATGAAATATTAAAGATAAATCGTCTCAAGTAACCATTCAGTATGACACGACCAGCTATGGAATTCTGAACTTACAATACGACTCATCAATATTCATTTACTTCAGGTATTTATTCTAATTATGGTTAATCAAAGGCTGTTGTCAAAATAGTGCAGCTTTTGACAATATTGATATGTAGTACTGTTTTCTTTAAAATAAAACTTATAGATAAAATAAAGATTACCTTTAATCATCGACACGTCATTGGCACCATCTCCAATAGCTAATGTAACTGCATGTCTGTTCTTTTTTATTAGTTCAACAACAAGCGCTTTTTGCAGAGGCGTAGCACGACAACAAATGACAGCTTTACATTGCAATACAACATCTAAAAATAATCTCTCCAATTGTGGATGTAGGCAGTGCACGAGTGAATGACCATTTATAACAATAGCAAATTCGGCTGAAGTTTCATCCATACCTCCATCAAGAGAACCGCCACGATACATTAAATTGGTGCTAAAACATTGAGGGAGAAATTAAACTAATAATTACATTTTAAATATATTAACAAATAGCACATCTAGAAATAAGCAAGAAATTAAAGAGCAGAGAGTTTAGTACACACAAAAGATTTTGAAGTAGTAACTATTGTTAGTTTTGTATTGTGATATACAAACTATAACAGCTAGAATGCGCTGCTGGTAAGATAAAATAATTATCGTATAGTTAGCAATATAGTTGCAATATTTAATTCTAAGGAACACTCAGTGACATGTCTGAATTAAGGCTGAAAATTGGTGCACTGCCCATCTTCCATAAAAATCTATCAACATTCTTAACACTCCAGTTGGTCAATTTGTAAAATAAACTTTCAATTATTATTTTGTTATCTCTTTGTGAATGTTAAGAAATGTTGATCTTATTGGATATAAAACAAGAATTCCTGCAATTGTGTCTACCTTGCTCTCTGTTTGTGACGTATTGCTAATGTATCAGCATCATCCCACCTGAATGTGACGACGCTTACTGCCGGCGGATGTGAAGGTTGGGGAGGTGTGGATGTTCCTATAGAATGGTCAGATATGTCTACAACTCCATTAGATGCTCCTAATTGATTCCCTTCAGGCGTGCGAGGTTGGAATGTGTTAACTATTTTGATATTGTCACGGAATTTCAATAGCTGTTGTTGTACTTCATCATAAGAAGAAGCATCAACAATGAAGACATCCACCATTTCATCCGTTAACAGCTGACAAGAATAACCAACATTTATTGCAGTTTCTAAGAAAGAAAAAAAGCAAATATTAGTGTTCATTATAAGAAATAACGATTGAAATGACATTCACCTTGTTTATCCCCTGTTAAAACCCATATTTTCATGCCTGCCAACATTAAGTTAGCAATAGTTTGTGGAACACCATCCTGGAGTTTATCTTCTATAGCTGTAACTCCTACTAATATCATATCTCTTTCAATTTCTTCATAAATTGCATCTAACAATTCATCCCTTCCATCTAATGATAAAGCCGCTTCTTGATGTCTCTGCTTCCAGTTATTAAAAAATACTTCATCTAAATCTCTATAGGCACAACATAACGTTCTCAACCCTTCTCCTGCAAATTTCTACCAAGCAACCAAAATTATAAATCACTTTATATGTCAATATCGTTGCAAACTTACATTTAAATGTTCTTGAGTTTTATGTTTCATTTCTTCATTACCAGGTTTTAACCTTTCATATATTACATTATCAGCACCTTTACAGTATAACCTAAGTTGTCCATCTTTTCTTAAAATAACGGACATTCGTTTACGAACATTATTAAAATCTAATATACACAGTAATTCATAAACTTCTCTTCTTCCTATAGCTTCTATTGTTATACTATTTGGTGTTCGTTCTTTAAAAACGAAACCAAAATTTCGTGCCGCAGAAACCAAAGCAGCTTCATCTGGTGACTGTGCTTGATATTCGAGATTACCATCCCTATCATCTGACATCACTGTATGACATAATGCCAATAATCGAAAAAAATTCTGACATTCAGGATCATTCTTTTGTACAGCGTCGAGTAATGTTTTATCATAGAATTTAAATTCTGGTTCATAATTTGGATTAAACGAGAAATCTAAAGAATCAACTTCATCAGTAATTTCTATCACTTCTCCAGTTTGCTTATCAACTACATCTCCATACGATCGACCAGCAATCGAACACTTATTAAAAGTCATTATATTTTGTGTTAATGTCCCAGTTTTATCCGAGAAGATGTATTCTACCTGGCCTAAATAATTCAAACATTGATAAGATTGACTTGTAACAATGCAGCTTTATAAACAGTACAAATGTATACAATGATGTAACAAATTAAGCCTACCTAATTCCTCATTAAGAGTAGTGGTGCGAGCTTTCGCTGATGTCCCCGTTTTTTCACTATACATTTGTTCATCCCAATTAATGAGAAAACTTTGTACAAAGCGTATGACTTCCACAGACACATAAAGCGAAATTGGCACCACCGTATTAAGCACAATGGCATAGGAAAAGAACACAAGTAGAGCAGTGATGGTGGCACCACCCAATGGCTCCGAAGGCACAAGCGTGTCCCAGGGCAGGAATGTTTGAAAGTATTGTCCGACCAGGGACTCCCAAATACCACATGCCACCATACAGAAAAGGCACACGGATAATAAAAAAAACACTATCTGCAACAAAATGGAAACAGTGAAATAACATTTTGTTCAGTTATCTTTTACAGTAACATTTGTTTTGATATTGCAATTATTCTTTTTATTACTTACTCCTATAATTAAAAAATTAAGAAGTCTATCTATACTAGTGCGTTTAAATTTGGTCTTGCCACTATTCTGCATAAGTTTCGTGTCCTTGCCAGCAAAGACCACGACACCATAGCACCAATGTGTGTTGCGTATAACACATCCTCTAAGGAGGATTTTGTCATTATCAAGAGGATATTGTTTATTTTTCCACATTAGTTGTCCTTCAAATTTATTTAATAAATTATTAGGCACCTCACATATTATTTCACCATCAAATTCACTAATTAATGCTTCATTTTGACCCATTTCTGCCGTTTCTGGTAAGCACTGTCTGCATTTCAAGTTTGTCTCTCTGTAATTGAAAAATAACAATTAATATTAATACTTGAATAAAATCTCTCTTAACAAAAACATTAAAGTCATTTACCATACTTTTACTATGATTATATTTACCCATCTAGTTCAGCAGTCTCAATGTAACAAAGACCATTTGGTTCACTAGATGTTAATAACAGGATATCAGCTGCGACAAACTGATCATTATCCATGCGAATTATATCGCCCACTTGAACGGCAGACCACCTTTCTTGTACAAGCCTACCATTTCTAACAGCTTGAGATTTTCGATTGTTGACATGTGAATCAGACATATGACGTTGCTAACAATTAAAATATATGAGCATTATAAGTTATTTCGTATTTTCAAATTTCAACTTACAAAATCATCATACGCATCTTTGATGGCAGTGAGTCCTAATACGCCAATGAGAGGAAGGGCTGTGGTAACGGGAGTTAGACTGCTGATGGCAGGGATCATTTGTAATACAAGAAGGCACAAGAAGTAGAAATTCGCCAAGCGCTGGAATTGCTCGAACAGATTCAGCGGCAGGAACGTCAATATGGTGTATTTTGAAGTCTTGATATAATTGTTCTGTAAAATATTGCACGTGATTAGCTACATACATACCGTAACTATGTTAACATACACAAATAAAAGTGGACAGGATTTTTACGAAAACCAACAATACAATTTAGTTTGATAAATACTTGTGAAGGATATTTAGAATGCATATTAAAAAAAAAATACAAGACAGTTTTGTAAAACAGAGATACAATTTATTTGTAGAAACACAAATTAAATTCTTTTAACAATTAAACTGCGACAAATAAAAGTGGACACTTCTATAGAAAATAAGTAACTTTAGTATTGGTAGAAATGGTCTTACATACTAATAGGAGATGGTTATTCCTTCATTTTCCATAACTTTTAAGTCTTTTGTTCATTGACAAGCACAGACTTTTCAGTAGTTCAGGCTTTTCTTTTTTAAGATCTCCAGCAGCCTTCAGAATACCTCTCCAACGCTCGTCATCAGAATTATAGGCTCCTTCCGCATAACCTTTATTGGATAAATGTTTCCAATAATTAATTAATGTCGGGAGAGTAGGAGGGGGCCAATCAAGAATCCATACCTCCAAATTTTTCAAACCCTCTTGTAAAAAGAAATAATTCCCATCTGGAAAATGGTTCGTAATCCACAAATGAACGTCTTCTGTTATCATGCTTAAGTATTTTGAACTGTTTATCTTTCACTGCAGCCGCAGCAGCAAGTACTCCCCCTTAGCAGTTATGTCACCCCAAACCATTACTCCTCCACCTTTGCTTTGGTGCTCGGGATGGTTCCAGACATCTTTTCCACCTTCTTCTACGTACGAAAACTCATTATCAGAACCATCTTTACAAAAGCGCTTCTCATCTGTGAAAACAGTTTTTGTCCAGATAGGTCCTCCCATTTCCAACTATCTTTTCACCGTTGTAAGTCGTTTCTCTTTATGTTTCTTGGATAAAACCATTATTTTTAGCACTTTTCTATGTCGTATATCCATTGCCTTCAGTTGTCTTTGCATGGTTCAGGTAGAAATAGACAAATTTAAATTGTCTCTTCTTTTCGGGATGTTACTGGCTGCTCCTGCTTGCTTAGCCGATGGACTTCACATCTGATTCAGTTTTCAAGGTGACCCTGAAGCTTCTTTCTAATACCTCTTTTCTATTTTTCTCTCATATAATCCATTGTATACATTTTAGCAACTGTTGATGTTGTCAAACTATATTTTTTACCCACTTCACGATAGCTAGGGCCTTTCTTTATATCAGCTTTTACCGACTTATTAAATCCATCGAATGCATCTTTCACTACTTTTAAGTAAGTGTAACATGTATAAAAACTTGATGTGAACTAGTCAAAACACCTGCATTTTTAAATGTGTCCTCTTTTATTTGTCGCATGATGAGTAAGGTAGATCATGTTTCAACATGTATTTCATAGGTTCGAGGTTAAAGATGTGTATTTTCATATTTGTTTCACACATCATAATTGAAAAAGATATGATAGTAATTATCTACTTAAACCTCATTATAATGGCTGCATAGGGTGTCCACTTTTATTTGTTGCGGGGTGTAGTTATTGAGAAAATATGGCAAGATTTAGGAATCACAGGAATTCCCTCTATTACTGCTACTAGAATTTTACCAAAGTGAAAGTAGTACCAACCCCTAGTAGCAATTTTTAAGGTGTTGGAACACTGCATTCACACAAGATAGTAAGTCATTTATTTACTAAAAAATTTAAATACATTTCTTCAATTTTATTTTAAATTCAAATTTATTTTAACTTAGTAAGGATTCTCTTGGGTATCTTAATGACAGTTATGTCTGTTAATTCCATTGTGTGAAAACATTGCTTTATGACAGAATAACACAAAAGACCTACCAAACAAATGTGATATTGAATATTATTTGTTTGCTTTTAGGATGTTATATACAGCAAGTCTGAAATAATGGTAGTTAGGGGAAGATCGTACATGAATTAACAATTAAACAAAAAACAAACTGAAATTCGGGTGTGAGCAGAGTCCGGTCCTTCTTGTCCTGATGAAAGGTACTGTATTTCATGTTTTGTAATTTTGGATAGCTTTTTAAGCAACAATAAACACCTTCTTAAATTCAATTACTTAACCCCTGAAATCCTTTTAAAATGAATGTAAATATGTCTGCACTATATGAACCATAACAATTGGTTAACTGTAGTTAAAAATAAAGCTTAAATTTACAACCACTAGTAAAACCAATCAACTGTATTAATATATTAGCCTGAAGTGTATGGTACAACTATGAATAAATAAGAATATAACAAGGATTGGTTTCGACCGTTTCACAAAAATTTGTGAAATCTTGTTTTTAAAGATATTACCCAAACTCTTGGAATCTTTTTTTATTACCTCATCACTTATTCTTAAAAGGATAGCCACTATTCTGAACTTGTCATGTAGACTCGTACTTTCTCACTCACTTGCCCGATATAAGGATCTTATCAATTTTTTGTTGTCTATATACATTTTTAATCAAAATAATAAATTTGTTTATTTGTATTAGGGCATCTACTATGAACCGGTGTCATATGGCTCACTGAAAGTTCAGATCAATAGAAAACGTTTATCTCTGTTAAATGAATACAATAAAGGGATACCTTCGCATTAAAAAAAATTAAAATGAGTTTTGTTGTGCTTTTGTTTTTTTCAAAAAATTATTTGATATTGTTCTGTAATGTAAAACTAAGCACTAAACAATTTTTATTGGAAACATTTTTCCATAAAAAGTGTATTTACTAAAATATATAGGATACTCCATACTTTTTTGACACACTGTATATTTAACCTTTATAATACCATAATTTCTTACTTACCAAAATGATGTTATAACTGTTATGATGAAAAAAAGTTCTAGATTATATCAGTGGCTTTTGAAATATTGGTTGTATATCAGTTCTATTTAGGTTCTGAAAGTGATTCTCTTATTGATTTTGCAAAACTGTTCATAGGTATAAGGTTTTTTAGGTAATGTGTTGAGCGGTTTAAGAATTTTTGTTTATTTTTATAATTTGTTTCAGTACTTTAAGTATTTTTGTATAATGTTGCACTTCTTCCTACCCATATTGCACAAATTGTTATTTAAATTCTCATCAACTATACATCACCAGCAGTAATATGTACACTAACTTCTAATTTTAAATTTGGTTAGTTGACTATAAACATAATACAAAATATAAGCAAATGTCAGTGGTCAGCACATCCAGATGCAGAAGTGTTATTGTCTAAAGTCACGTAGCCTATCAAATGAAATCCTATACTTGTTGTGTTTGTAAGGCAGGTATGCAAATAAGTAAGGCAGATGTGCAAATAAGTAGCTAAACTGTACAAAATGTGTTAAAAAGTAATAATTTACATTCAAAAAATTTTTTAATCTAAAAGTGAAGTCTATAAATGAATCTACAAAATTCTACATTCGCTTATCTTCAGAGCATAAATGATCTTTGTTCCTATTAGTTTCATTGATATTGACAACTGTTTATTCTATACTTAATAATAATAATAATAATATTAAGGGTTATCTTCGTGCCTTCATCTTTCAGAATTTGTTCATATTTCTGTACATATATGTTAAGACTAAATTAATTTTTTCAGATTTTTTAATACAAAAATAACTTCAAGAGCCATTTTGAAAATCTCTTGATTTTCGTTAACAAATTCACCCAATTTGTGTCATATTTTATTAAAATGCCCATAACTTCTTCATTTGTGGACGAATCTTAATAAATTTGGTGTCAAATTAAAACAACTTCTCTGCAGTATATTGTCAGTCTTAAAAACATACAAAACAGATTAATAACTCCCGTTAAATGGTCTCTAAAATCCACTTTCTGGTACTTTTTCTTCTGAAATTGTAAATTCCAAATCCCAATTATCACCTTGTTGAAATTTTCAACGTAGGTGGAATATGACACAGCCTTGATGTATAAAAAAAATTTAAGGTGTTTTTTGCTGTTTTAAATAAAAACCAAAACACTGTCTTAGACTATGACGTCGCCCATGTTTTTTTATGTAAATGACATTCCACCATTTTTCAGCACATCTTGTAAGAGGGTCAATAACTACTTACTAGATCTGTAAAGATATAAATTGATAGCTCCTATAATAGGTCTTCCAGAGGCATGCAAAGGAAACTCATATACATTTTGCCATACGCTGACTGAATTGTGATGTCATGAAAGTGCGAAGAATTTCATTGGAATTGATATTTCTCTATTTCTCTGTCTATTCATTACATTCCAAGACTTTAGTATCAATTGCAATAGCAGTTGCAGAGATGGAAGAGGAGGTGTGGTCAAAAAGTAGGAAGTAATGGTATCAGATAACTCTAATTTTGAAAGGAATAATGATGGTTAACAAAATATAGTTTTCCACATATCTTTAGGTATTCATAAGGTCAAGGTTTGGTTTGAGAAATCAGAAAAGTGCGTTTTGCACACCTTTGGAACACTCACTGTAGGTGCCTTTTGACTTGAGACTTTTACAGCGGTAAATAATATTAACTCTCTTACAAGATGTGCTGGAAAAATGGTAGAATGTATCATTGACATCATAGTCTAAAACTGTTTTGTTTTTTACTTAAAAACAGCAAAAAGCACCCTGTTCCATTTTTGTATATAGCAGGACTACAATATGCTCTACTTATGGTAAAAATTTCAAAAAGGTGGAAAACGAGATTTGGAAGTTTTAATTCATTTCTAGAACTAATAATACAGTGCACACATGTAGCTTTAATATAACTCCAAATTTATTAAAATCTGTCCATAAATAAAGAAGTTATGCACATTTTAATAAAATATGGCATGAAACTGGGCAATATTTGTAATAAAATTTTTCAAAATGACATCTCGAAGCCATTTCTGCATTAAAAATCTTGAAAAAAAATAATTTAGTTTCAACTTATATGTGTCTACACAGAGCAGAAATATGAACAAATTCTGAGACATAAGGGCACATGGTGTTAGGTGATTTTACATGATGGAGTTTTTGGAACAAGCAGCTATTTTAAAATATTTTTTTTGCCGTGATAAAATGACCTGTCTAGACAAATTAAGGGCGCGGGGACAAGAAATCTGGACAGATTTTAAAACAACACATCTTTATTGAAAAATACCAAATGAAATATTTAAATAATACAAACAATATGCTAACTTTAAAGAACGGAATCAGCACCATACCGGCTTGCTTGGCGAATTTTTGTTTTAACACCGCGCATTAAATTTTCAAATGTCGATGTTTTTGATTGCCGAATTTTTAACAGTATACTTTGCTTTAATTCCCTCTGACTGGAAGCTTCCCATTCGCGAGAATAAACTTCTGTCTGCAGATTTCGCCAGAAACGATCAATGGGTCTCAACTGAGGAACGCTTAAAGCATTTTATTCTCTTGTAACATAATTAATTTTTAGATCTTCATACGCAGCAATAACATTGGCCGCATAATGGGCTGTTGCCATATCTGGTCAAACATAAGATTTCCATCAGAGTGTTTACTTCTTATGAAACGAGTGAGTTGGGATCTTACAGAATATTTTTCATAAATATTTCCATTAATG
>VTPC01001640.1:38949-65224 GCA_011009095.1 Ignelater luminosus
ACAAGTGTCAATTAATTTTATAAGGTTAAAAGAATTTTGTTTTCAAAGGTAACTCTATTACAGCGGTAGAACTTTTGTGCAGATTTTTTATCCCCACACCCTTAGTTACTGACAGCTGTACGTGCTAGACCTTGGGAGTCTGCCATCTTCATATAAAAAAATTACAATCATTTTTACTACAATAAAATTAAGGTGTTTCAATATTATGAAATACTGTCCAAAAGAATTATTAGGAAGTCCCTACCAACAGATTTCTGATTGAGCCAGTATTTCCATAAGATGTTGTGTTTGTCTCTGGAACATGGGAGAGTTCCAACAGTCTAGTATGTACCATCACCTTATGTAAATATTAAATTACATTATGCTTTTTTTCAATTAATTTACTTACATACATATACATGTTTTAGCTTACTAAGGTTGTGGCACTTTTAATATGGGAGAGATTTATTGGGATCAGAGTTTGCTTCCATTTACTATAAGCATTAAGAATAATATTCTAACCATATTTTAAACATCATTATTTGACACTTAATGAAAAACAACCGTTTTATTTTCTCAAATGTCATTTTGCATTATTCTTAATGTTTATAATAGACATAAACAAACTATGATCCTAATACATTCTTCCCATGCTAAAATTCTTATGGCCTTAGTATACTGAAACACCCTGTATATTAATATTGTAAGGGTGTCGTATTTCTAAGATAATAATTAAAGAATTAGTTATTTGTCCCTTAGCGGACTCGTAAATGTGTCCCTTCCTTGCACTTGTTATTTATCTTTCAGCGGACTCGGAGCTTATTCTTTTTTTCGTCCTTCAGACTTATAATTACTTCTGTTTGTTTGTCCCTTCATCGGACTTATCATTTGTCCTTCAGCGAACTCGAAGCTTATTCATTCTATTCTCATTATCATATTCCTTCGAAGTGTCCTTTTGGCGGACTTATAAGTTATACCAATTGTTGTGCAAACCCTAATGCAAATTCCTGCCTCGTCGAGGTCGAGGGTTTGTGAGTTCTGGTTTCTTGTCTACTGCAGTTGATTGTTGTGGGTTTTCTGGTTATTGGATCTTCTTCAGCGGCAAGGCAGAGGGGCGTAAATCTTCAGCTTCACTGGGATGGCTTGACACAGCTGTACGAGATTGCTGCATCGTGTTGATCCCACAAACGGCTACGTCATCCATCTTGTTGGTATGAAGACGATTGGTCTGCACCTGTTCACATCTGTTGTTGGTTTCGGGAACTTCTTTTTTTCTGCCATGGTAAGTTGTGTTGTGGATGCAGGCTTGGCAGAGGGGTGTCCCGCTAATAAGATCAATGGTTAATGACGCGACGAGCTGATGTGGGAAGAAAATGCATTAGCAGGCTTCTACTTTCTTCGGACGTAAATTATCTTCTCCATGATGTCCCATGTGCAGAATGCGTTTAGTCGATGTAGCGGTTATCGAGTTCATAGATGCAGGTTTTTCCTCGGAAGACCGTGACGGATCGGTCTCCAAGAGAATGGATCGAAAGACCATCAACAATCTTCAGGAATTACTCCGAAAGATTGTGGTGCGAGATTAACTCTTTTAGGGTGGCACTGGTCGGTTAAGTAAAAACTTGCAACATCATCAACTTTAAACTGTAAAAATTACTGGAATGTCAACACGGAAAATTCAAACTGTCAATCATTTTGGATCACTTGGTATAGAAAAGCTGATAGTTTTCGAAAAGAAATGTCAAACGACTTTTTAATAAAGTTTGTGGTGTAGGAAATAGAGACAATTACCAATATAACTTTGAAAACCCAACTGTAAACTAATTTGCGTATTTTAGAAATTTTCCAAAAGGCTTGGTTATGCTAGTGATTACCAAAACGGTTTTAGAATCCTAAATTTTCCCAAGATGTAGTAAACATGCAATAATTATACATATTGCGGTGGTATGTAGTCCGAAAATCAAAAATTACATACAGTTTGTCTTAGGTTACTAGGAACATAGCCACTATTGTTGTATGTGTATCCAAGGTTATCAAACATCAAAACATATAAAACATTGTTTGTTTTAATAACAATTACAAAACTAGTAGGTACCCTTGACTAAATTAAAAAAGAATGTCATGAGGATATGTCAATTTGAGAATTTTGACAGTTTGATTTTGTCACTTGTGTTATCGTTGTAATTAATTTTTGTAATTGAGTTTCTCAGAAAAATTGATGTTTATTGGATTCCAGAAAAAGTACAAGTTGCTAAATGGCATTATTTGGGAAATTCTTATTGGGACATAATCAATTTACTCGTTAATGCGTTTGAAAACCGACCTCCACCGTCGCGACGGTTACAACCATTAGCAAAATAATTTCGAATTTTGAAAGTTTGGATGTGTTTCACCAAAAACGGAGGAGGAAGAAAATCAGCAGGTAGCTGATGTGCTGCAATCAGGCAATTTGGTAAAGTTTTAGACATTAGCAAAGATACTGTTCACAAAATTTTGAAAGAAAACAATTATAAATTGAGAAAACTCAATATTATTTCCTGAAGATCAAATGAGAAGAATGGATTTCTGCACACGGTTATGGAGATGGCTTCGCTCATGAAACTGCAAAAGTACAGGAATTTTTAAATAATACTTTTCCTAACTGCTTAACAAGTCATAGAAGAAGGATCAGCTGGGCGCCGAGGTCGCCTGATTTATCTGTAAATAACTTCTTTTATGGGGCATATTAAAAATGTTATTTATCGCCACGAAGAAACGAGGGCGCATACGTTGGAAGAGCTCAGAGAAAAAATTATCCAAGCTATTAATTCTGTCACTTTTCTAATATTAAAAAATGTTAGACAAGCATTTTACGATTGTCTGGGCTATTGTTTGGCTCAGGAAGGCGTCTTATTTCAACGTTTATTGTAAATGTAAAATTAAATTATAGAATCTTAATATTTTTCAGAGAGTTAAATAATTTAAAATTACTGAAAAGTTTCTTTATTGTAAATACCTATTTTTTGTATTTTTGTAGTTATTAAATGATCTCGGATTCTCGAAATGTTTTTAATAATAGGTAGTCCCATTCAAACAGGACCGCGTGAGTGGCTTGATCAAAACCAAATCGAAACATGGATCCAGCCACCATATTTGCCAGACTTACAGCCATGTGATTTCAACTGTTTTGGCAATCTGAAGATTGGTCTAAGTGGTACTCGATATGCCAACTTTGACGTCCTCAGAAATGGGATTGATGAGATTTTACAAGATGATTTGGGGCGTGGTCTATATCAAGGTGTTTCCATGAGGCCTGAGAAATGGCAAAAGGTAATCAACAACGGTGGACAGTATACTACATAAATCTAAAATATCATGAGTTTATCATTTGTAGTTTTTAAAATATTTAAATAAATGTGTGGTCCTATTTGAATGGAACTACCTAATATGAGTTTCTTTAATTCTTAGTTGGTTTCTATGGTTTTTTTACAGTACAAGCTTTGTTAACTATTGTTTCATAACCTTGGATACGCATACAACAATAGCGGCTATGTTCCTAGTAGCCTAAGACAAACTGTATATAAAAAATTTTAAACGTTGCTACACCACACACGGAGATAAAACGTTCAATGCCAAGGAAGGAAACTTAATACAAAAAATCGTTTCTTACTCGGGATTTGACAGAAGCCTCAGCTAATCTTCAAGTTCGGTTTTCAGAGAAGTAGCAGCTTTTCGATTTTACTTTCGTTTTAAAAAAAGATAGTTGTAGAAATTACTAACATTTATACCATGCGATCATAAGCATTTTAGTTACCAGTAAGCTATGAAAAAAAAAACTCATGTCTTGGCTTATTTTATTCTTAGTAAAATTATCATTTGTCAAATTGACAGTTTACATTAGAAGATTTTTGCTGTCATTGCTGTGAAATAAAACATTAAAAGTAACAAACATTTAATAGCAGCATAATGGGCACTATCTACTACAGAACAAAAAGCTTATCATGTGGAATGCTACTCTTGTATTGCACAAAAAGTTGATGGTGTTTGGAAATATTTCATCCCAGACTCTATGGCTGAACGCCAATCAAAATATCCAGGTGTTGCAGTGGTTCGTTCATGAGGATCTCACAAATAGTATCACTAAGAAATAAGGTCGCCTTACAAAACGTACTCCTGACGGTATTGCAAATGTTAGTCAAATTATAACAGACACACCTACCATTTTCATTCGTAAGGCTACACAACAAACTGATCTATCACATGATACAACCGAAAAAAATTTAAAAAGGGATTTGTACATGTTACCATACAAATGAACTGTCGTTCAATTATCAAGAAAGAGAACGGTTTTGTCAATGGTTTATTCAAAACATGAATGACAACGTACTAGATCTTAGTTTCTTCTCTGATGAAGCTTGGTTTCACCTCTCCAGGTATATCATTTCACAGAATATCCGAATATGGTCTGCCTAGAATCCGCACCTCTATTGGGAAGTTCTATTGCATGTCTATAGCCATGCCTTAACGAAGACTAATAGGTCCAATATCATTTGATGATTCCGTTATGGCCCAAAGGTGCAGAGATAGTTTTTCAGCCATTTGTTAATCAATTATATAATGATGAACTTCAGTATGGATTCTTATTAAATTGAAAATATTTATTCGCAGACTATATGGAGGTTGGACAAATATCAAATGAGAATAACAGAATAAAGTTATACATTCTTAACCTTAAACACCTTACTTAACACATTTTATACATATTCTGAATTGAGCAAAATCAATAAGAGAATCAATTTCAGATCCGAAATAGAATTCAACTAAGAATTATGTTATAGTATGTATGTAATGTACTTTTTTTCTAAACGTATTATTTTTCTTAATAAATAAATTGTGTTTTAAAATGTATCCTAGTTTGAAAAATTTTATTACATAATCCATTGTGTTTATGAAAATAATAAACAAAAATAAAACCAAGGTTAACATTAACATTTGAAAAAACAGTGCAAAATGGAAAGAATTAGAAATATGCTAAAAACTGCACTGCAAACAACGCATAAACTTAACAAGCACTTGCAAAATATAAAATAAAAAACTAGTTTGACATTAAAACTCAAAGATAATAATTAAACATTTACATTGAAAAAATAAACTTAATATTACCAAACATACATGAATATTCAATCCATAAATAAATTCCTAAAACTGGTCTATAGAAAATTGTTGCAACTCTTCAAAATAATAAATGAAGATAATGTGCAATCAAAAACTATATAGTTTGATCATATTATTCTATTGAAGCAAACGTAAATACATGAAACAGCAAAATAAATAACCCAACTAAAAATAGAATTCCATATTTAAATTAAAAACAAAAGTTCTAATTTTCAAGTTAAAATTATACACACCTATCATATGTTTGGTATGCCTTCTATTTTCAGTTTCAACCAAAAAAATCATATTTCAACGCATGTACATATTGAGGTTAATGTCATTAGAAAAAAGAATAAAACAAAAATAACAACACATTAATTTTAGATTTTTATCAGTTTATATTACACAGCATTGAATTTAACAGAAGAAAATTAACAAGAGAAATCTACTTCACTGAAGAAAATTAACTTATTTCTGTTTTCCTAAATCATACAGAAGCAAACATATAAAACTACTTTAAGATTAGCAGTTTATTTTTAGATTTAATAGGTGCAATTATTTTTATGCTCTACGAACTGCTAATTTCATAGTTGCTGAACAGTGGGAATTTCGTTAAGTATAAAGTAACATTAAAGTATATATAAAACTGAAGAACATACACATACACAGATTTAAGCAAGAAGTTTCACTCACTACTCATATGTGTAACATTAAAAATGAATTCAACTAAACAAACATACGGCTATTTCATTAAGATAAAGGATAATAATTCTAAGAATGCTATCCTAACACTAAAAAAATATCGTTTGTTTTGTAAATAGACTTCAAATAATAGTTATCCAAGCCTGAATCAACAGGTTCAATAATCTACACTTTATTTGAAATGTTTATAGTATGAAATTTGAATACAAGAATAAGGATCAATACATGAGAATATTATACAGAGAGAAACTTACCGCATAACGAAATTGGGCATTAAATGCCCGATCGTTAGCATGGATTCTCCTTTGATTATCTGCAAATAAAATAAACGTAAGATATTACAATAAATTTGCAATAAATTCATATTTAAATAAATATCTACAACAATTCTTTCTACAAGTTTACTCCTAATCCTGTAGAAAATATAGTGTGTGACTCGTTACAATAAAATACCAGATAATTTAGTGCAAACGAGATTCATAAAAGTCTGCATATAATAATAATGATCAATAAAAGTAGCAGTTTGAAGATTAAATTGGAATATAAAGCACAAGCACTTCAATTAAGCTTCGAATTTGATTGACGTTGGTAAAAACTAGATTTAAATAGAACGTCATGTAGAAAACAAGCATGATTACTCTTGTTAAGTAAGAACTTAGTTAATTGTGCATTTTGCAGAAATAGATTTAAAATTATCAATACAATGATCATATTTTATACTAAATTAGTCTTGTACTAATTTTATCATTTAGTAAATTATTAAAAATATTCACGGTTGCATTAAAGTAAATCTACACAGAACCTATTCTAGTTACTATAAATTTTTTAAGTTCCACTCAATTAAATCATTTACAATTGCAACAAACTATCCTTGAACCTCTGTTTTTGACTATAATAAATGGTAGCAACCTATTAATAAAATTCAAACCATTAAGAATTTAATTCAGAGCTTCGAACATTCTTTATTATACACCAAACAATTGCAATGGTTATGTAAAACTTGTTTATTAAATATCATCGCAAATAATTTTAATGTAGGTATTGTATGTAGAAGTTTTAATTACATTTTATCATATTTAAACATCAACCTCATTTTCTTAATAAAAAGTTGTCAGTTGTATTTTTTATAATTATTATCTTTTATAATTAAAAACACAATTCTTTTATTTCTTCATCATTCTACATAATTATGAGTAGAAGTCAACCTACATGTTATTAAAATATCAAATTCTTGCTATTAGAAGTCTCCTGGCTCTCCTTTTAGTTGCTCAGCAACTAACAAGATTTATAACTTTGAAAATGTGTCAGGTAATAATGTTTACAAATAAAAACTTATTCTGTTCTGTATTATAATTATTTCTATAATCGCCATGATTATTAATTTTCTTAAAAACTGATTAAAGTTCTTCTTTATGTTATGTTACATTATAAAAATTGAATAATGCATTGAAGACTGAAGATTTTATTTTCGACATCAGTTTACTTGACCTCTTTTCTGTAGCAAAAATTGTCAAAAATCAGGTTACTTTTATTATTGTATCGATTGAAACAGGTTATTTTTGTTGCCCACTCTAATTGGCTCTTCTAAAAATGTCCCTACTATAATTACTATAAATCGCTTGTTCTAAGTCAGAGGTGGGCAATGTGGAATTTTATATCAAGGGTGTCAATATAAAGTGAAAAAAGTGCTATTTGCTTGAAATTAAAAGCAAACTTTAAAGTTTGGAACATCAAAATTATATTGTGCTTGATGATACAAGGCATACAAAGGCCCACAATTTATTTATTATTTAAAATGTATTTGCAAAACATCACAAGCTGTTATTACATTTATTCGTTTTAATAAATCAGTGGTTTTTTATGCAAAACTCTGGTTATCTTTTTCTCTTTATCAACCAAATTCCAAGAGGTTACATCAGATTAAAACTGGTAGTAATATTGGAGATAGTCCACGTTTTAGTCTGTGCCAACTCCATAAAAAGTCGAATCGAATTAGAAAACTTACCGCAAGAAACAGTGTCTCAAATCAGTTGGTAAAGGGGATGTTAGCAAACTACTGATTTTGAAAATTTGACAACTTTTCCAAGACTCACCATGAAAGATCTTACCTAAATCACAGCTGGCGTGTATCAGATCGATAATGCCTTGCCATACATCCAGCATCTCTTGAAATACTTATGTCAAAAATAGAAGAGGCCAATATCTTTTCTATCCCCACACCAGCAAGCTCAACTTCATCAGGGTGATATCAACGGTAAATTGTACAAAGTTTATTTAAAGTGCTTTCCAAACCAAAACAATGCAAGAGGCATTCCATTCATATCGGCCAACATCTTTTTGTCAGTTCAGGATGCTTCAATAATTCTTGCAGTTTTCTGTGTAGTAAGTGGGACATAAAAAAAGATAATTGCTGTAGTTTTAATGAAATGTTTCCTTATAGAATTGCTTGGAATATCAGAATACGTTTCTTTCAAGAAAAAAAGGGCTATGGCCAGAAAGAATAACGCTTTCAGCACTGTTTTATGCATTTTGAGAACCCAGAGTTCAAGTCGTTTCATGTATGACCTAGCAATGCTACGTTGTTTTGTAGACATGCGATCTAGTTGGCCATGGGAGAACATGCTGTGCTAAGAAATACTAAATAATTATTGATGTCTGCTTTATTGTTTATAAAACACTAGCAGCTTCCATAATTTTGTTGTAGTTTCAAGTTTATGTAATTAAGGGCCAAGAAGTTGAGGTACATATGCTTGGTCTCTGAGATAGCATTACACCGCAGGTGGGTATGCATTATTTACAACTATCAATATTTATGCGCTAATAAAGTCTATGACAATTTAGAATAGAATGTTAAAATATCTTCGAAGCCAAAAATGGGGTTGTGACACATTGATATTACAAAATTTTATTTCAGAATAGTAAACTACTATGAAATGTCTTTCAAGTTTATCATGGTAATTAATTTTTTAATAAAGTGATAAAACCAAATTAAAAATATTGTGCCCAAGTGCTAAAAAAAAAAAAAAAAAATACTTAAACGTAATAACTTAAAACTAAACAACACAACACAGTTGCATAAAGCATTTCTAACTCTGTTGTCAAGTTGAGAACTTCACTAAGCAATGCTAAAGTAGTAGAATTTAGATGTCAATTCAGAATTTTCCAATCAGATTGCTAGATCTTAAATTTAACAAAGTAATTTTTGGTTGAGTTTATTTGTCTACTGTCATAGCAACGTATATAACCTTAAATGGGCCATTCACGATTATGTATCTAATTATAAATAAGTCAAATCATTCAATTGTGCCAGTAGAATTTTGAGAAAGATCATTAATTATTTCATAGGTATATTTTCTTCAAATCTTGTAGTCGCAGGAAACATTTTTTGTAGACAACACGAGAAGAAAATGTATTAGGCGGCTATTTGAGTTTTTTCAGACTTCAGTTGTGCCTCGACCCTAAACCTTTTACTAGGCAAACAGCTCACAGTTGACATTTCATAGCATTGCATTCATTCATTGCATCAACTTTAAAATAATTATTAAGTGTTTAGTCTTAAGTTATTAAGTTTAACTATACAGTGTGTCCACATTTCGATGCTCACTATTGGGATCTCGGAAATTGTAAGAGATACGAAGTCGGTTAAATTAAAAAAGGTTTGGCTATTTTAGAGATCAGTTTACTTATGCTTTTATTTTTTCAAAAAAGTTCACGGCTTACTAGATATTTGCTAAAAACGAAATTATCTTGATTTTTTAAAAGTGAAATATCTCAGGAACGAGCAAAGACAGAAAAGAACAGTAAAGAGGGTGTTTTAAAGAATTTACTCCAAAACAAAAAAATTATTTTCGCAATTGTCTTTTGTTTTACTTCGGCGGTGAAACGTACATCCAGATTTTTTCTGATGGAACGCCTACTTGATTTCCATATTACTGAACTGCACGCCTTAAATGCTTTTCAGTGATACATGGTTTGACATAGTTATTTTTCTGTTTTACCGAGTTATGAAGTGAAAATCATTTTTCATCATAGTGTGCCATGACATCTAAGCAATAAGCACTTATAGAAGAAGATGTTTACCTGACGCTTTAATGGCATTTGTGGAACACCCTGTATATTTTATATAATACACTTTTCAAAAACAAAAAGGGTGCCATATCAAAACAGGCCTGGGGCGCAATCAAACCTAAATCCGCTTCTGATTGGTTGTTTGCAACCTTGCTATGTATCAGCTGTATATACACTATCACTATTTCTAGGTTATGTTTAGGACGTAAATTTTACACCACCAAAGAAGGAGTAAGAACGGACAATTCCAAACTATCCAGAAAACCAAACGAACAGGTTTTGGACAATTTGATAGTTCTAAACTGTTCTGAACTAACCATTGAAGTATCAAAATCAAGTAGGAATTCCATTTAAAACGCTGATGTTAATAGTCCACCTTTGAAGTGAAAAAGAAAATAATCGTGAAAAAACTATGTTTTGATTTATAATTGAGACATATTTTAGAGTAAAAGTGTAAATAAGCTTTTTGTAGAGATCAAAGTACTATCGCGGCAAAAAACTCGGGACACCACACAGGTTTTAAAATTATTCTTTGTAAATCTGCCTTTCAGTTGAAGTAAAACTCTTATATAAGTAAATACTTTTTATTAATTGAATTGACAAATCCACCTTAAAAAATTAATTAATATTTGCAACTATTTGAAGAGTATAGGGGAAAAACAATCCAAGTCACATTAGACCCGAATATGAGTTATATGTACATCATTTCTTATAGTTTCGTTCCTGCTCTTTCACACCGTGTACTTAAAATTAATGAAAAACCGACTGAAGTCCATGCTTTAAATTGAAATATCTCAAAACTATTTAAATGCGACTTAGATCGGTTTTTCCCTGTACTCTTCATCTGGTTTTGTAGAGGAAATTGATGTCTCAATTATAAGTAAATCAAAAGACAGTATATCTTTTCTCATATTTTTATTGACTTTTTTGTCATTTTGCATACACTGTTTTTTCATATTCGTATTTGTTATAGAAACACCCGACCTTAAAGAAATTGGGAAATTTTACTTCAAGGCATGTATCTAGAAACCCATGGCATATTCTCAATACCCTATTTCTCACACTGTACACATACCTTGTGAATTTCAACAATTCAATAATTTTATAAGAAGCGATTAATATCTTATTTGGTAAGTTTGAGAAACTTCGACAGTACATCAAATTGAAATGTATGACTTTATGAGGATATTTATTAAACCTTTTTGTAAAGATTTTTATGCCCTACAGAATTGTTTATATTCATTTTTGTTACGCCTGGCTTAGTTTTTAAGATATTCGCCCATGAAGTTCAAAACTCATGTTCTTAAAGTAAAGGGCCTCCAAGTCAAATTTCAAAATTAGTAATGCACCAAGGCCTAAAATAATCTTACTTGGCTAAAAATACTAATAAATTGACCTCCAAATAGGCAGTTTTTCCACTTAACCGACTTCATTATCATTTGTTTAAAAAGTTTGTATTATGTGGCATTGAAAGTACATTATTCAAATAAATATTTCTCTTCTTAGCTAGCTTTTTTAAAATCAATATAAATACTTACTTCTATTGTTTCTGATATTCTGCTTTTTCTATGTAAGTTGGTACATAATGTATGTAGGATGTTGTTTAATATGGGAATAGATAAATTTGAAGCAATGACTTTGTCAACTTAAATAATAAGCCTCTGTATGTTAATTTCTTGGTCCATATTGACGAAAATGCAATATGTATGATATTACAAGTTTCTTGTTACTTACAATATATAGTGTCTGTATTAAACTATTTGTTAAAAAAATCAAGCTATCCATAATATAATAAATTTAATTGCACTTAAACCAACTTACATGCAACTGATCATGATCACTGTTAATTTCTTAAATCGTCACTAGTGAAATTTCCTAAAATAAATCAAGAAACTTTTTATGATAAATTTACAGTAATTTTAAATTTTGCATTTCTTCTTTACTACATTTCACATTACTTGCATTCAATATTTTACACCAACACAAACTATTGTGGTATACAACCTACAAGATGCTTACTAAATGATGGCTATAAAAATGTTGAAGGTGGAATTGATAATTTAAAATCTTTTCGGTGCTTATGAATAATTTGATAACAGTTTTGAAGTTGAAGATCAATCCCAAATTACCGGTAATAATTACTACAAATTGTGAATAGAACTTGATGCAATCTAATCAAAAAAACTCTGTCCTAAATCATTTTCTTATTTTATTAATATCTA
Source organism: Ignelater luminosus (assembly GCA_011009095.1). Lineage (NCBI taxonomy): Eukaryota > Metazoa > Arthropoda > Insecta > Coleoptera > Elateridae > Ignelater > Ignelater luminosus. Next base: position 51,054 of record VTPC01001640.1, read on the forward strand.
CTTGAATTTTAATTTGATTTTAGATTCTAACAAGCTTTTATATTAAAATGTTGGAAACATCTAAAAGGTTTTCAATTGTTAATAAGCAACAAGGACTGAAAGTTAAAATTACTACAAAAAGGCTTCATTCAATGAATACACTTCAGATCTTTATCATTTTATAGAGGGTAACCTTATTTTTTCCATTTCATATGCATAATATATATGAGAAAACTTGTTTTTCAACTTGTTGGTTGAGGTAATTCATCAAAAAGAAATTCTTTATTAGTACTATCATTATTTGAAAGTGAAAGTTGAACGTTAAGGAACATTTTTATTTGTCTTTTTTATATTGCATTTTGTTCCAAATAGGTAGGTAAAATTATTCGCATAGTTTATTTCAATGAAAATTAATTATGATAACCTTTGTTTTGAAACATAACACAAACTTACTGCAAAATCATCATTGTGCTGTGCAATGTTTATTTGCATTCTCTTCCTGTAATAGATTTCATTCATGTTTATCTAAATAAAATTCAATTAGGTCGTGGAAATTTTTGATCGTGTTCATTTATTAGCAGTATTTATTTGAATGTATCTTCAAGAGGTATTTAGTTCTTTCAAAGTAATAAATGATTTCCTTGTTATCCTAATACAAAATATTTGTTAAAAAACTGAATATAATAAAATACGATTTCTTAAAACTCACCACATGGTATGAAACCCTTGCGTGTATCTTTGGAAGTATGGGGAGAGTCTGCTTTATCAGGCACAGTAGTCTGATATCTGCGCTGGTTCTTCCAAATAACAAGTTTACTAAATACATTTAATATGGACTGTCGTAAACTTAAAGGTCTACGATGAGATTCACTACTCACTACACTGGTTTTAGACCTATTAATATCATCATTATCACTAGTATCAATATTTGCTAATGAACCTTTTTGTTTACACTTTTTACGAGTGTGTTTTTTATGTTTCTTGTTTGTTGCCTGTTCACAGTCATCATATACCTCAAACACTTCCAACTCATACTCCATTTTACTATGTCCAATTTCATCAGTTCATTAGTGCGTACGTACGGATATTTACAAAAACGTTTTAAAAATAAGTGTGAATAATGTGTCCTTTTTATCATGAATTTCGTGGAAAAAAAACACAAATACGTTCACATGAGAATTTAAATGGTAGTGAAAAGTATGAAATACTTATTTTTAACTTATAGTACTACATGTACAATAACGTTCGCGTAAGTAAATCACAGGACTGACATCAATAAAAGATAAATGGAAGTTTAAATCTTATCAAATTGCTAGTAACTACCAAAAGCTACTTATTTAACATTTTACACTTGCTGTTTGACAAGAAATGTCACTCATTCACTAAAATGACAAAAATATCACGTACTCTGCCGATAAAACGAGATCTACTACATCAACTTCTCTTACAACTTGACGCTTTCTCTTGAAGATGGCGCTTATTAAATCGCGCCTTTTAAAAATGTTTCATTCGACTTAGTTAACAATAAAGATTTAATTTTAGTTTTTAGTTTAACTGTGTTTTATTGACAATCATTTAGGAATAGCGTGGTTATTATGTAAGCCTTTTTTTTCTAAACTTTAAAGCGTCAAAGTACCCAACTACTATGTAAAGTAATTTTTTAATAAAAGCCGTTATAACGTGCCTTGAAATATAAATAAATTTCATAAAGAAGTTTTGCACATTTTATTAAATAAGAAGGATAGAAAATTGTTATGGTAAAAGAAAAATTCATTTTACAGCTAGAAAACTTCAAAATATGTTTTTTTACTAATTTTTTTACTAATATAAGAACATGAAGAATGCAACATAAAATTTCAAATTTTCGATAATACCACTGCTCGATTTATAAGTTATGGTTTATGCTATCCAAAAGATTCACAATAAGCTAATTTATTATCACAATAAAAATATTAATGTTAAAAATAAAAATAACCGCCACACTAGGGTGGCAATATTTTTCCGACTTTTTTTTCTTTTAAAGCTCACACGAAAAAATATTAATTTGATGTATTTGAAGAGTCCCTCTCCAAGTATCAACTCCATTAAAAAATTTTGAGAGGGCGCTCAAGAACTTTAAAAGTTTCAAAAAACAAAAGAAATCATTTTTTTTTAGTTTTTTAGTTTCTCACTAATTCAATCGTTTCTATGTAGGTTGTAGAGAAACATACTAAAATTTGAAGTAAAGTATTAATATTTAAAGGTTGCTCAATAATTTTAAAAATTAATTTCAATAAGCTTTACTATTGTATAGTATAATGAATTAATTTTAATCATGAGTATTATTGAAATTAAAAAATATGATAAAAAAACAAATACAATTAATTTCTTTAAAAGAAAAAAAAAGTCGGAAAAATATTGCCACCCTACGCTACACCTTTTTGCTCTTATAATAAAAGTATAGAAAACTGAAAACAAATTTTACTATACTCAGACCCTAAAACAAACATGAATACGCATTCCTTTCTTTTTCACAAAGTACCGTAAAAGAAAACAAAAGCATTTTTGCAAATAGAAAATAATTGACCTGTCTTTTACCTCTACTATTTCCCCCTTTGAAAATAAGACAAAACCGAAATATTTTAAGCTATATCAGTAAACGAAACTACAAGAATTATTTGTTTTCAGAATTTTTTTATTATCTGGCCCCCTTTTGGGAGATATACTGTACAACATATCAGTGTTAAATTCGTTTTATAGTAAGTTGCTTAAGGAAAACACATCGACTGTTACAGGAAGTGTAAAATACTGTGAAAACATCATAGTTCTCAAATCATCAATCTTCTACACTACACGGACATTTGATAAACAACATATAGAAAGTTTGGGTTGACGTTATTGAAATAAAAGAAGAAACCCACAGCTTTTCGCATTTAGTGAGAAATTCTTGCTTCAGGACAGTCGGAGAGAGAATGAAAATATGATAATTCGATTTGTAGACCATATCAGAAGCAAACTTAATTTTAATTATTCTACGGAATGACCAACTTATTATTGTCAAATCTTTATTTTAGATTTTTGCCAGATTGTTAATGTTTGCAATCTGTTTATTTTTTGGGCAATACCATACAAAAGTAAACTAAAAATCTACTAAATCCAGATCTAGATTATAAAAGTACTGCAAAAAACAAAGAAAATTTAAGCGTTGACGATACAATATTATAATGTCCAATGTTGCAGGCAAAAGAACAAAATAAACTAAATTTTGCCCACAGGCAAATATAATACTGCTTACTATTAAAATACATGAATTTGCGTGTTCCACTATCACTAGAAGAATAGTACTATAAATTCAAGGCCGTAGCTGGAGGGGGAAGGGATAGTTTTAAGAATTATATTATTTGTTACAAATTGTTTTCTTTTATTGAGCTCAGGAGGATCTCCATGGATGCTCGTGGATCCCCCATCCCAAAATGCAAACTTATAGTTTGGTTGACGTCAGTAAGAAAAAAATTTCTGATATAGTTTCTGACTTATCTTAAAAATGAATAAAAATTTCATATGGAGAACCTGAAAAAGAATAATAGTAATAATCTAGTCATTCTAGAAGAAACTTGTTTATAGTGGAATAGAAATGGTATTACATATTTATCAGAATTGCCGGGGAATTTGGTCAGGTTATGAATGGTAACGACTATAGCTTTTCATAAAAAAGATCTTTTTTCATTAATGAAAAAAAAAACATTATTATGCATCAAGATCTACGTAACTCTTACCATTTTAGTAACTTATTCTTTCGCCTTTTTTCTCAATGAAAAACGCTCGATTTACATTTTATGTTAAATCCTTACTAATAGTTTTCTGTTGATTAAGAAATTAATTCTTTCTTTACAGGATGTTAAAAAGTGATTGATTGAGATAGCGATCATACAAGTGGTTAATTAAACTAATTTTATTGCCAAATAAAATTTCAAAAGTCGCAACTTGTGAGCCATAAACTTCTAAATCGCACGCTCGACTACAACAATACATTATAAAAGTCATTTTAGAAAAATACATTTTCTCAAAACCTAAAATTCCCAATGTTATTTATTAACTTCGTACAAATAAGAAAAAGTTATTAGACGTACAAACTTTTTCAACACGAAAAGTTTTTTCTCAAGTTTCAATGTTGGAATGTAGTAGGAAAGTGGATATTTTATAAAGTAGAGACAAGATTAAACTTCATCAAAGAAAAGAACTTAATTCGTGTTATTTAAAAAAAACCTTCGACTTCGTGTAGGTTGAATTTGTTTTTCATTACCAAGTTAATTATAAACTCGAACGATTCTTTTGCATGAAGAAAACTTTTATATTTAACTTGATAAAAGCAGGTAATTTCAAGTTAAACACGTTCTGTACTTAAAATGTAAATGAAACTTTTGTTGATTTAATAGGATTTATACGATACTTGCTATTATGTTATGTCTATCTTAGCAGAAATTCTGTCGAACGGAATTTTATAAAATTTAAGACCTGGGCCCCGTTTTATAAAAAACTTTTTATTACAAGTTTGTAATTACAAGATTTGTAAAATATCTTACAAAACTGTACAAATTTCCGTTTCATAAAAACATTCTTTTGAATAATTGTAAAATTCTGCAAAAATTCACTTTGTAAATAAGAGTATCGATACTAAAAACAATTGTTGCATAAAAACAGATTTGTAAAATGCATTTTGTAAAATACAAAAGAGAGTTACAAATCTATTTCTGAACTAGTAAACGCTGAAAACAACAATAGGTTTTGTTTAGTAGGGTCAACATTATCAGAACTACTTTAGTTCTCAGTTTGATGCGCCACTTTAAATACACCTTGTATATCTAGACCTTTCTTTAAATATCTTGCATTTACAATAAATTAAATAGGAGAAGATAAATTCCTAATTGGCTTTAACTCAAATGAAATAAAGTACAAGAAAAAAAAAGATTTGTAATGTCAAAAACACAACATTGAGAGACTCTATTGCTTTGGGTCTTTTAAATACGTCACAAACATGCTGACATTGTAATATAAGAAATGACCAATCCTTGGAATTAAATTGAATTGTTATCTACACATCAGATGGAGATCTGAGAATATGGTAAAGTCAAGGTAAACGCTATACAGTGAGTCCACATTTCAATGCTCACTATTGGGATCTCGGAAATTGTAAGAGACACGAAGTCGGTTAAATTAGAAAAGTTTTGGCTACTTTGGAGATTAGTTTACTTAAGTTCACGGCTTACTAGATATTTGCTAAAAACAAAATTGTCTTATTTTTTTAAGTGAAATATCTCAGGAACGAGCAAAGATAGAAAAGAACAGCAGAGGGTGTTTTAGAGAATTTACTCCGAAACACAAAAAAATTATTTTCGCAACTGTCTTTTGTTTTACTTCGGCGGTGAAACGTAAATACAAATTCTTTCTAATGGAACGCCTACTTGATTTCCATCTGGGAATGCTCAGTAAAGTGTCTTAAAAGCGTCTTTTGTTTTGTTTTAGCAATTGTTACATGTAATTTATCTGACAAAAAAACAATGGTTTTCAATGTTTAAAGCCATGGCACACTAAGTGAGAAATGTTTTTTATTATATAATTTCGTTTTTAGCAAAGCATAAATAAACTGATCTCCAAAATAGCCAAAACTTTTCTAATTTAACCGACTTTGTATCTCTTACAATTTCTGAGATCCCAATAGTGAGCGTCGAAATTTGGACACACTGGATGTTCAGTACAAGAAAATCTCACTGCAAAGTTTTGTCGAGGGTCAATAACGGCGTGAGGGGGTATCAATTCAAATGCCTTTACCATGGTACCGTTTTTACACAATGTATCTCCCAATTAACACGTTTCAGTAGCCAACATATAACCCAGTGTACATTAAATCTGATCGAGCTTCTCTTTTCTCTAGGATATGCTGCAGAGAACGTCAACGACATTATAAATGAGCTAGCAGCAAGTCTTAACACATTAGAGATTTAATTTTAACTATACCACGTCGTTTTCAGGATGTAATAAGGTGAACCTAGAAAAATACTAAAAGGAATTGCAAAGATTAGAAATAAATTTCGATTAAATAAAACGTTCATAGTTTATGTATCTCGTTGTTGATTATTAGGAATTTGCTATAACTGCGAGATAGAAGGCCATCTATTGATGATGCAATAATTTTTTTGTATTACTTAGAGAAGACATCAGTGTGACTGATCGGCGCAGAAACATAAAAGTGTTAGATCGAGTTCATTTCGCCAATCGGGGTGTGCTACGCATTGCATTGACGTTCATTTGTTTGCAATTCGCTTTTCTGTCTGGTTTTCTTTGTGATAGGTATATCGCGAAATTTTAATCGATCGATTCACTCTGCATTCTCTAACTCATACATTTTTTACGAGTATCATTTAGATTGTGTCACAAAAAATGTTCTAATTGTTAAACATAAATGTTAAAACTTACGGCAAAAGCATGTAGTAACTTGTAGATCCAAAGAAGAATTTTGTTTTCCTTCAGATGATGAACTTACATAATAGATGCGGTAGAAGTATTTTGAGAAATTATCAAAGAGATTTTTTTCGGAGAGCATCACGAAGTAACTTTGGCAGAGATTTGTAAGGGCAATAAATAAGTTGAAGTACGTATTGGTTATTAAAATGAGTGCATCTAAAATTGTTTCGCCTTTTTCTTTAAAATGCAATTTCACCTTATGAATGTCTAAGATGTGTTGGAGCCGTTCAAAGAGTGGAACAGGCACAAAAGACTGACTAAAATAACAGTCTTTAATTGCGGAAAGCTCGTACACATAAATAATCCTACTTCAAATTATTAAGAACCTAAGAGATATCCGTTTTAGCACCATGTTTTAATACTATGACATATGGTTATCTTTGTTGAATCGAACAGTGCTGCGTGGTAAAGAAATTTCTCTTCTGAGAGTAGCCTTACAGTACATAGTTAGTTTGGATCCGTTAGCAACTTAATATTTATTGTAATATCTCTGTGAGAATTTGCGTTAAAAGTTGTAATAATTTTTTTTGTTTCTTGTACATGGCTGTTTTTATTGGAGTTTATATGTACGCGCATAGGAATTTTATTTCAAATGTATCCTTTGGTTAGGTTCAGAATTGCTCAAAGTTACCACAAGGGTTGACCCTGGATGCAGAACTTCATGGATACAATAAAAAAAACCATTTGGCCACTTGGGCTAACGTAAGTTCTATTAGGCTTTGTCGAGGACTCAAAATTTTATTAAGAATCCAGATAAATCTTATCCGCTTCTAGATTTAGAGTAGGTGAGACATATTTCAGTCCCATTCATTCTTTTTATTTTGTTTACGATCTACTAAGAAGGTTCCCTTGAACATCACTAATTATAATCTACCATGGCTTAATCTGTCTAGTGTGGAAACTGCTAATCCGGATTCGGTCCCCGACTGAAACTTACATCAGATCTTTAGGGCTCTTTCTTTTTACAAAAACAATAATAAACCATCGAAATATACTTTGTTCCAAATTCTCTTATCTCAATACTGTACGTTTGTATGAACTAATCAAATACATATTAAACTTGTATAGGTTCTGTCTGCATGGAGTTTTCACCAGAAGTTTGTGAAAACTAAAGCATTATCTTGCTGAAGAATCTGCGCCTTGCCAGACTTCCTTTCATATCCAAAAATTCGTTTCGGTCAACAACGATGCTCAAAAATCTCTTGAGTCAAGAATGTTTTAATGATTTTTATCTTCTAATGCAATTTCAAATACCGTTCTCTAAATTGAAAAAAAGAATTGTACATCAATCTTCAAGTAATTTTGTATTCAAGTGACCAGTTCTGAACTAAACGATAATCTTGGCTTTGTTTGTTATCACTAAGTCATTTTCATCGCCGATGGTTCAAATCAAACTGTAACAAAATTCCTCGAGCTCAGAAAACTCGACATAAACCTGGAAAAAATCTTGACAATATATTTCTCGTTCTTCCAATTTTAGGTTGAACCAATTATTTTTATTGAACCAGTCGAGCAAGTCAATAAAACTTTTCAATTTTTAGTAAAACTATTACTGAAATGTTTCAGGTTGCATTAAATTTATTTTGGCCGACTCGAACTAATGTCCTAAAGATCTCTATATTCTTTGTTTATAAGGCAAAGATATTTTGCCGTTACAGAGCATAGTTTAAGAAACACTAATATAGTTGGCATTTCACAAATTGTAAAATTTACATCATTAACTGTAAACTTTCATTAATAAGGTGATGATTTGCTTTATTTGTTATGATTAGAAGATATTCAAATTAGGCATGATCGAAAGAAGCATAAAGACTGTAAAAACGAATGAGGTTGTTAGCTGAGAATGTAGTATTCATGCAGAAAGAAAGAATAATTAAACACATTTTTCAGATCATTAGTGCTACACCCCCTGAAATCAGGCGCCTGGATGCAACGTACCTCTTGAACATAGTACTGGCACTACTGCCTTCACTACAGTGTTCTGTGGTTTTCCTTAGTGAGCAGACAGTAAAAGGACTGTAATCTTCGCAAATTAAATCTCTACTTCTTATCTCATTTGACTCGTCTTCATCCTGTTTGTAATTCCTGTTCTCGATTGAAAAGGAACCTATAACGAACCGCCTACTTATACCGTCGCGTTGCATCGCAACAAGTGGACGTGGCGTAATAAAAAAATTCATTATGTAAGAAGCTTTGCTTTATTGAAAACGTTTTCAATTCTTAATAATAATCTTTACTGTCTGTATTTTGTTTCCTACTTGAATACTGGTAATCTTCAATAAATCTTTACGCTTGATGGGTTAAGGCACTCTTAGTTATAGTACAAGTTTTACTCTTAATCCCGATCACACTGGCTTCGATTTTTCCAATATACGATTTTACACGCATACAATAAGAAAATTATTTATTATTACTTTCGTATAATGCAATTAAAACGACTTCGGTTTTGTGTATTTCAATTTTAACTGCAAATATCTGCAATTTACACAAAGTAAAATTAATAGCGCCTACTAAGTGTACATGATTTTACATAATTTCCAAAAACGTATTTATTTTGTGTTTAAATAAACATTGTGATCTCCAATTTCCAGATTTCCATATTGACTTACAATTAGAAAATATTAAATAAAGCAATTAATAGAAATTGGTTAGGAAAGATGTTATACTATCTATAAAGCTTTCTTGATATTAAAACGTTCTATGTGACCGTGACATAGCCAAGACCATGTTTAAATAATGAATAACTTTAGGAAAGGCAACTGAAGACAATAATTATTATGGATTTTTAGGATGTATTTATAATGCATTTATAAAATCGGTCAATATTTTATTAGTAAGCAGAATTAGAATTAGAATTGACGTTTTATCTAAAAGTAAGTTAACGATTCTTATTACCTGGTTAAAGCTTTTAACCTGTTCGATTTTACAATTTAAAATGAGTTTTAAAACTCTTATTATTGGTTTAATATAATCGTAGTTAATACGTCTGCAATAAGGTATTTTCCCTTCTAAATGTCACAGTTCTAATATCATATAAATTCAAAGCTTAAGAGAATTATTTCGAAATAATGAACTTCGAAATTCGAACAGCTCGCTAGCAGACTGTTTACGTACAGCTCGATAAATTTGAACAGTAAATTATTTAAACTGATTGCACTATAAAGTTTTAAAAGTCGACCGGAAGAGGCGCTCTTCACAGAACTCATTATTGTGTTTTGCTAGTTCAAATGTATTTTGGAAAATATTTCAAAAGTCAACTTTGATAGTTACCACCTAATTTAATTTATACTTCGGTTTTATGCAAACCCTTCAAGAAAATAAAATATAGCATTAACTTTTGACTGTATAAGTAATCTCAGTCTTAATTTAGATTTTTTTATGAAGACCTGGAAGCAAAAAATCAGAATGACTTTCTTTGTTGAAGCGATAAAATCTGACATGGAAGGAAGACTATAGTGCGATTTATCAGAACTTCTTTACAAAAAAAAACATTCAAAGTACGAAGTGAAGACATATTATCAATCGAAAATCTCCAAAAGAAAGGAATCATAGCTACAATAAAATTTTTCTTTCTTTTAGCAATCACTCATATGCTTGCCAACATTCCTAAGATCGGCCCGAATACTCTAGCGGTGGTGATGCCTGCCACACGGAGTATCCCATAAATATAGCATAACAAGATCGCAGCCTGAGATCTTGATGAAATCTAAGCAAAACTAAAGCTTCATTTTTGAGTCATGGCAGCTTCATTTAAAAATTTTACCAGATAAAAACAATCATAAAATCTTAAATATCTGCATATTAACGTCCTTGATAAGAAACATTTATTGTAGAATATGTGAGTTAACATCATCATTAGACCTTCAAAATAAATGTTATCATCCGTTCTCGAAAAAGCAGCACCTAACACTAACAACTTATTTCACACTCTATGTTGACTTGCATTAAATTGGTATCTCAGAACGAAAAATTTGTTAGTATCTTGGAAAGTAAGCCATAGAAACCAAAATGCTATAAAACTTGTTTACTTACTTTTTGTTTGATGAGGAATAACATACCGTAACGTTTATGGGATATTTACAGAACACTCTGTATAATGTAAATAGGCATATATAGGAGTTTTTCGACTTTGAAATTGAGAAAAACCTTTCTTAAAGAGCTCATACAATACCAGCTAACAAAACGTCTAGCATTATTTCAGTATGCCATAACTAATACACAACAGTGACTCAAATGAAATGGTCTTAAATTCCCCGTATAGAAAACGAAACAGTTTACATTTCCCAAAAAACCGCACCCTATCAATTGCATTACTAATATTATGACACTCCATTATGTTATTTCAATAAAATATTGTGTTTGGGAATGATATTAGACACCAAAGTAACTTGGACATTTAACATTAAAAAGATGATTAACAGCTTAGGACTTCTCTCAGTACCATAAAGTATATAGTTTGCCATCAGGAATGGGAATCAAACTTCTACGTTTATTGACAATAGTTAACGCTCAAAAACTCAATGCTGACAAATTTTATATAAATCTTTTTTACCATAATGCTTTGAGATTAGCAGTAGCAGCAGCAGCACAATGTATCCAGTGGCGTATTTTAAAATTTGGCGCCCTGGGCCTATATAAGGTTTGCCGCCCCATAAATTAACGAAAATAAAAAAAGCAAAAATCTTTTAATAATGAAAAAGGCAACACAAAAGAATAAACACTATATATTTACATTTTTTTGCGATGCACAAATCTGTTGGCAAATTCATCAATGACACTATCATAATGGATTTTGTTAAATCGGCTTCTATTGTAAGGATGGCTAAACTGTTCAAACGTTCTTCACTTATACGGGAACGCAGATAATTTTTTATTCTTTTAAGTACGGAAACGAACGTTCTACACTGCACAGGAATGTACCTAATGCTATTTCCGTATATGGAAATGCTTCTTTCAAATCCTTTTGCTTAATAAATAGGTTAAGTTGCCTTAAACTCATTTTGTTTTCGTGAGATCTCAAAAATTGTTTTAAAAGAACACATTCTTCTTGTAGATCATCCGCAAGATCAATCGGGTATAATTTCTGGAGTTTTATGGCGTTAACTCTAACTTCCGCTTCAGACATTGTATCCAATTTGCATAAAAATGCAAAATTCGAGGTTACTGCGTCATACGAAGTTTTGCTTATCCTTAACTTGCCCAACAATTGGTCGCATATTGGGAAGAAGGTATTAACCCTGAAATGGTCACGTTCTAGTAACAACACTTTTCCCTCGCGATACTCATCGCCTCGTTTCTTCCTCTTAATAACTCTCTTATGACTGCTTCTGTATTCTTGTGAAGATTTTTTTTACCAGCCTCTTCAAAAGCATCAAAAGAATCCCGTTTATTTTCTACGAAGGCGATGAGTGAATCGTAGAGCCTGGAAACTACTTCTACGTCTGTGTCAACACCTTGTCGAATTTTAGAAATTATATTAAATTGTTTTCATATACATCCAAAATTCCGATAATATGGCAGTTTCTAGGGAATTTAGTTGACCTAATAGCCCTGTAGGATCTTTTTTAACCAACGCATTTTGGTGGGCAGAGTCACTTTTTATACCTTCAAGAGCTGTTATTATTTGGTTCCAATCTTTATTAAGGCTGGCACATGCATCGTCCCTGGCTGACCATCGCGTATGTGACTAATTTTTCACAGTCAAAAATGATTGCAGCAATTTTGTACGTTCCGTTGATACTGTAAAAAATACGTAGATTTTGCAGGAACCCGAAAAACTTTGTAGCTTCTGAGCAACATTCAGCTGCCGATGAGCCGATCAAGTTTAATGAATGTGCGGCGCAAGGTACGTATGTTGCATACTGACATTTTTTTTTATCTTAGCCCGTAGGCCATTATACTGCCCTGACATATTGCTAGCATTGTCATAAGATTGACCTTCGCAATTGTCACTGAGTTTTAGTTTTTGTTGTTAATAGGTAGGCTTTTTAAATTTCTTCAGGTAAGTCAAGTCAAAAAGCAATAAAAGAAAATATAGATAACGATTATTTAGAGGCGCCCAAATCTTGCGCCGCCCCTCGCCATGGCCCCCATGGCCCTAGGGTAAATACGCCACTGACTGTACCAGTCCTCTAAACAACTTTCACTAGACTGTTAAAGCTTACTAATTTTCTTTGCAAGTCTACCCATGAACTCTCCGATCAATTCGTTATTAAAGATAACTATAATTCTAGAACTTCTTCATCCTTCAATATCCATGTCCTAAAATATCTGAGTAACATACCATTTTGGATTTCTGCTATTCCTAATAATGTGTTTTCTTCTCTTCGATTATCATCATCAGAAACTAGATTGACTTTAACATTAAATCTTTAATTCAAAACCAACCAAAATCTTTTTTTAGAATTTCGTTTCCAATAATCAGATTCAAAGATAAATACATCCGATAGATCCAAAGAAAACGAGGAAACAGATTGTGTTTCAATAAGCGATTATTTCACATCGCAATATAACTTATAAGTTATCAAGAAAGGCCTGGTCTATATCTCACAGTTATCATCAACTATCTAAGTAGTTTACACTCACAGCACGAATATATCAACGAAATATATAACAATCGAGAAAGTTATTAAGGTAGTAATTAGAATTCACCTGAACTTTCTCTCTGCTGTCTCCAAAGGTAAAACCACTTATACCTTCCAAATCTTCAAAAAAATGGGCTTCGAACAATCATTTAACAAAAACGAAAAACTGTTTGTTTGGGTTAAAAGTTGATGATACTAGACTCGCACATTAGAGTGGAGCAATTTTTTTATTTTGGAAATCAATTCTGTATGAGAGTGGAAAAGGTGCCCCATTCGATTACATTTAAAATGATAAAAACAAATTTTCGATAATTTCGTTCCAAGTACTGCTCCAAGCACAATAAGATTTCTTAATTGTTTCTAAAGCCTCTGATCGATGTAGTGACAATTAAACAAAAGCAGATGTGTTTTGAGCAATATTTATAACTCTAATGTATAAAATCAATGCTATAGTTTAAGGAAAATACAACAAAAATAGAATTAATTCCAAAAACGAATTAGGAAAATACAATAAAATCAATTAATTTGAAAAAATCATAAGAGTACGGAGACGGTCCATTTTCGTGTTAAAAGTGTGCATTAGTTTCTGCAATTCCAATTATTTTTTATGAAACCCTCCCGTCTCAAGACTCCACAAACAGAAGCAGAAAGCAGAGACTTTGGTAATTACTTAGTTTCACGCACCATTTAGTTGCTTGGGTGTGGTATTTACGTCTTAATTCGCCCTGTATAATAAAGGGCGTGCTTCCATATCCTTGCAGTATAGTTGCTTTTCTCTACTTTACCCTCACCAGCCCATCTGGTTTCCTGTATCCCAGCTACATCTACTTTATATCTCTTTAACTCTTTGGCGCCTTCTTGCATTTTTCCTACTTCTAGTAATGTTCTAACATTCCATGATGCTATTCTTATCATTCCTTTTTTATTATGTTCCTTTTCTTTTGTTTTTTTGTTCAATACTCGTTTCCCATAATTCACAGTCCCGTGTCCAGCATTTGTTTCGTTTATTAAACTGTGCACTAGTTTCTGCAATTCCAATTTATTTTTTATGAAACCCTCCCGTCTCAAGACTCCACAAACAGAAGCAGAAAGCAGAGACTTTGGTAA
>VTPC01001640.1:65234-144590 GCA_011009095.1 Ignelater luminosus
TTATTTTTTATGAAACCCTCCCGTCTCAAGACTCCACAAACAGAAGCAGAAAGCAGAGACTTTGGTAACTACTTAGTTTCACTCACCATTTAGTTGCTTGGGTGTGGTATTGTATTTTTTAAATTTCTCTAACAGTTCACCGTTTACCAGGTCCAGTTCTTTAATTGTCAGCGAAATAATTTCTGTACTTACTGTATTTATTTTGGTAAGCGCAGCTCCAGTTAACTCAGTCCTCATGTCAATATTTGATACAAGTATAGTGATGAACTTTCTCTGATATTGCTTCTCCGATTTTTAAAAGTCTTCTCGATGCCAGTTCTCTAATGTATTGCTAATATTGCTATAGTTAAAGAGATTCTGGGAAGATCCCATTTTCTCAAAGCTGCAACATACACCCTTGTAATACTGCTTTTAGCAATGGTATACTGCTTCACACCATCGATATAAAAAGTTTCAGAGATATTGTAAATGGACTATGACGAGAAATATCTTTAATAGTATGACTTGCGTACAGTGAAAAATACATAAATACATTTTCATTAATATTTATAGCTCTTTAAATGCAAGTAAGGTTTTCCGGAGTCTGTATTATTATGATGACCTTGGAGCAATATCAAATATTTATTAATATTTTTATAAGATGTTTTTACAGATATGTTGTCGACATGACACAGCATCAATTCCATAACCAGGCTAAACGATATTCAGAAATTTCTTTTCACTATAATAACAGCGCTCCACCCTATTACATATTGCCATCTTCTTCATGGGGAACAACCGCCTCGTTGTATATTGTATACTTACTTTGTGAATACTCCTAATGACGAAAGAGCGAAATTTCTTAACATTAAGTAAAAACCTCCAATCCATTTTCAATCAATTGTCCAAAATTATTTTAGTCATCACAAAACACCTGCATTGATTGACTGCACTTATAATAATACAAAAACTAACTTTGCAACTTTTTCTCTAGATCTCAACGGTGAGTTTTAAATTTTGCACACACTGTATACAAAATAATGAACAATGTAATAGTATCTCTTTCATTCATTCAAAGAATATCGATTATTTAATGCGTATTATATCTAAAAAGTAAACGAAAACTGTTGCTTAAATATATTCTTACATATAACGTATATACTACATTTTATTTGTCCTTCAATGTTAAACGTTTAATTATTAATAAAACAAAAGGGCAGAAAATGAAAGGGTTCGATAACCTACATATAAAGTTCAATGTGAATTTAGAACAGAACGCTCATAAGTGCAAATGCTTCCAATTTTCTAAATGGAACTGCTTTAGCTTTACCTATATTTAAAGTGACAGGTTGTTACTATTTATTCTTTTAGACACAGTAACTAATCTGGCCAATTGAGGTTAATATTTTGCTATAAATTACTGCGAGGCCAGCTAGACTGAACTGCGTTATTCCTGTTACGTGTATAGCAATGATTATGGCGTGTCCAGTTGAGAAGTTTAATGAAGAAATTCTTTTATGATTTTGTCTGATGTACATAATATGACTATTTTAATGGGTAATAAAAAATATTGTCTTTGTGTATTAATCATTAGCAAGAAGGTTCCTGTGAGAATTCTTTGGAGTGCAACAAGTTTTACTATTATTCGAGCGAACCTTTAAAAGGTATAAAATACCATGCTTTTTCCAAGCTAGAATTCTTAATTAACTTTCATTTTAAAATTACAGAAACATCTTATATATCAATCTACACGTTTGCGTGAAGGAATTATAGTATTGAAGCACGAAACTAATCTATCATAACGTAAGTATAACAGAAAAACAGCCTTCAACGTATTCTAGTGACATAAATACGTCTGGTACCCCAAATAGTTTTAAGTTTTTAGATGTTTAACTGTATTAGCACCATTTCAAAAGCAACAATTTACCTTGATCATCAAATTGTTATTTCTTATTTTTCTACATAAATTTTAATCAATTGATTGATACTTACTTTAACGGTTTTTCCTTTCCTTTTTTTCCAAAACGTTTTTAATTGTTGTATATTTTACTGTAAAAACTAATAAAATCACGGGAAAATCTATTTTTCCCAAGCAAGTGTTAAAAAAGAGAAGGACGACCTTGCACAACTTCTTGGGGAAAAGCTAAAGAACACGATCGTCGCGACTTCCATTGGAAATTTTAAAAACTAGTGTGAGGCGTCAGAAGCCATTATAAGTGTTACAAATCTTTATATTTGGAAATCTGGTAACGTTAGCTGCAGATCTTGAGCACCCTTTCTTCCGCCATTTTGATACGTTTTGATGAAATTTAGTGCCATCTCTTGAATGATGGTGATCTCCTATACCATTAAAAAGAAGTTTTTGTATTATGTGTCAAGTATCTAAAACTTTTCTCTTTATCATTTTTTCACCGACTGTATATCTAATCAGTTATTCTGCATATTCTTTCTCATTTTCAAGACATTACCATTTATGAACAATTGCAAAGGTTGTTTCTTCCCTGGAAGACAAGTGTAAAATAGCGACCAACTCTTTGCACGAGGAATTTTCCTAAACAGTGGGTCCTCAATCCGTAATCCATCTTAAACTGTAGAACAGTTGTATATGAAGTTTACAAAACTCGTGCAATTCGGGTATTAGAATGTCAATGTCCTATAAATGGTGGAAGGGAAACGAGTTCAATTTAGCAAATTTCATACATACGTTGTGCTTTAAAGTTTAATAATACAAAATTCTTCAACTTTCGCTATTTTCGTTTTATTTTCTTAATAACCAGGCATCTCATGCGAAAACCTAAATGCCACCATGTCCTGGTTGAGAAACATTGATCTCTTATCTTTTAGTTTGTTTTTAACAAATGTTTTATTTGTCTTTTTCAAGAAAGGGCTCCTAGTTCACTATTACTACATTAATAAGCATAGCTTCAGCTAGATTAATTTCCCTATTCGATAATATCATTTGCTTTTAATTTTTCGTCAGGGGCCATCTTGACGTGTTAACTATTTCTAAATCCATAAATAAATAAACTCGTATGTAGTTCGTTAATCATATCTTAATATTGGTTAGGAATGGCCCAAGCTTACATCCAATTCAGCTTCTTTAAATGGAATCGAAGAATATTTGCCATTTCTTGCAAACCAAAACAGATACATAGTCCGAACAATTTATAAGGGAATGGGCTTGACGATGATCTTATAGATAGCAATTGGAAATACTACAAGAGTTTCAAGCAATCCATGAATAATACATTCAAGTCCTCGAAAACACTGAGAAATCACGATCATTAAAGAAAAATATAAATGCTGATTTGTTGGTAAGAAAGGCGGAGTGAAAGTTTTTTATTGATCTTGTTTCAATAGAAAGATCGTGGTACAAATATGATAAATCGTATTCAACAAAGTGCGCAAGGTTTTTAATCTAGTTATAGTCAGAGTTGGACTGGTCCAGTAGACCAGGAATCAAAAGAGTTCGAGGCCAAATCAGTCCTGGTGGTCAAGTAGCGCCGAAATCCAAGATCCCAACAGTTGGCCAGGTAGAGAAATAAATAATTCCACGTTATGTCATCGTACATGAACGAAAATGTCTACAGTTACTGGTTATAGTATGTAAAGAGAGCATTCGATGTAATTGCAAATTAAAAGCACATCGCTAACGAATGCTATAAATTGATGCAGTATTTGATCGTAACTTTGTAATCTAGACAAAGAGATCTTGAGAAGCAACTGCACATTCAATGGAAATTAGACAGAAAAGCTCACTGACCCATTGATAAAAAGTCACGTCGATCTTCAACATTTCTACTTAGGATTATTTTTTATTTATCTGTACACGCAAAAAATGTTTTGTTGGTGCAACAAGAAATTTAGTGGAATTTTGGACAGCAAATATTTTTTTTGCTGTGGCAACAAATTAATCTGTTCCTAACTCTAAAATAAATTATAAATTTGTTGTATCTACCAAAGTGCTGTAGTAGCAAGAGCAAAAAATTATACAGTGTGACAAAAATATTTGCTGTCCAAAATTCCACTAAATTTTTTGTAGCCCCAACAAAACATTTTTTCCGTGTCAACACAGAAACTTATTTAGTAGCAACCTGAAATTATACAGTTCAGAGGTGGGCAACAAGTGCACTAAGTGTAAGACTGCTTTGAATAAGAGTTCTGCTGGGCCGCTGTTGCCCACACCTTAGACAACTATATGCCTGCTAAAGCCGCATGCAAAGTATACAACGGTCGACTTTGGTTTTCGTCGCATGTGTTCCTCATGCAGCCGCTTTTATGTTTTTGTAAAACGGAAAGTAATTAACCAATGAAGGTCCACATCCCAGCAAGTTTTAATTTCCGCTAAATATATTGTAACTTAGTGAAGTTGATGGAAGACTGTAATATGTTGTTTCTTTTGTGGGCGGCAACACATTGTAAAAGCTTCAGCCAGTCTCAAATAGAACTAGTTGTCCACTGCCTGTGTAGTTGGTGATTCTGCAATGTTGCGGTTTTTCATGTTTTCATAGCCCATAATTGAGTTAAGACTATAATCCGCTTGTGATAAATTGCAATAAAAGCTAGATGCCGGCTGCCTTAAGTCTGATTGTGACACTATAGTGACTTTTATATGCAAACATTAAATAAGAATTTGCGACATGCTTCCCCTGAACCACTGCATCCCCATACTTTACGGAAGTTTAAAATCAACAAAAAAGTCAGACATACGTATATAATAAATGCTGGAAAGTACGCAAAACTTAGAAACGCCCTGTATTATCGAGAACGTAATAGAACAGTAGATACAGTGTGTCCACATTTCGATACTCATTATTGGGATCTCGGAAATTGTAAGAGATGCGAAGTCGGTAAAATTAGAAACGATTTGGCTATTTTGAAGATCAGTTTACTTTTGCTTTTGTTTTTTCAAAAAAGTTCACGGTTTACTAGATATTTGCTAAAAACGAAATTCTTATTTTTTTTCAAGTGAAATATCTCAGGAACGAGCAAAGATAGAAAAGAACAGCAAAGAGGGTGCTTTAGAGAATTTACTCTGAAACACAAAAAATTATTTTCGCAATTGTCTATTGTTTTATTTCGGCGGTGAAAATTTTTTCTAATAGAACGCCTACTTGATTTCCACATCACTGAACTGTACGTCTTAAATTCTTTTCAGTGATACATGGTTTGACATAACTATTCTTTTGTTTTACCGAGTTGTGAAGTAAAAATCGTTTTTCATCATAGTGTGCCACGACATCTAACACACCAAGTCGTGGAGTTTTATCAAAGAAATTCATTTGTTATGTAAAAATTGCTAAAACAAAATAAATACGCTTTTATGGGGCATTAGCTGCTTATTTGATGCTATCTGTGAATGCTCAGTAAAGTATCTTAAAGTTTTAGCAATTGTCACATAACAAATGTAATTTATCTAACAATAATCAATGATTTTCATATGTTTAAAGCCATGGCACACTAAGTTGGAAATGCTTTTTGTTTAAAAAAAGATAAGATAATTCCGTTGTTAGCAAATATCTAGTAAGCCGTGAGCTTTTTTTTTAAAAAAAAACATGAATAAACTGATCTCCAAAATAGCCAATTTTTTTCTAATTTAACCGACTTCTTATCTCTTACAATTTCCGAGATCCCAATAGTGAGCATCGAAATGTGGACATACTGTATATTGTATTTAATTAACTAAATGAATGGTACATATAAATTACCTACCTTAGCGGCTTTCTTACAATTAAAGTATTGTTATCAAAAATAAACAAAGGTTTCAAAAGTAATTTTTCTAATAACAAGAGTAGGAATAATTACGGGTATGACATAATTAATCTACACACCTTCCCATTTTCGTACTATCTTTATCTTAACTCTATTTTAACGTCTACACTCCCATTTTTAGCTGTGATAAAAGCATCCGGTTTCTAGTTCAGCCTTTAGCAAAAAGCTATATGCCTGATAGAATTATATTGGGTAATTTCTATTATTGGGGTTAAGTTACGAGATGGAAGGCAGGAAAGAAGAATTTCCGTTTATGGGGAAAAGTATTTCTGTTTTCCAAATGGGTTGTGACAGACAGTTGTTGGGGTTACGGTTTACATTTTATGATAATTTGATAAGTTTAATGGAGTTTCTTTTTTAAACTGACTAATCTAGGTCACAAATCGAAATTTTCTGTATTTTATTAAACTTTTGAAAAATTGTCAATTACAATCTAGATAGAAAAAGTCTTACATTAGATTTTGAAAGTCGGTTAATATTTTTTTTTTAGGCTTTATATCAGAAATTCTAATAATTCCAAGTGGACTATGATTTATTATCACGGGGTATTATGATTATGATAACACGTACGAGTTACGTGCTAAGAATCGCTTAGCTATCATACATTTTTCTAAGATGCTTTGCCTAGAAATGAAATTAGAATCTAATTGTAAGATAAAAGTTTTCCTTATTAGATCTTTTTATATTTTTCTTTAGTTTTATGTTAATCTGATGTAAGATATGATCAATTGTTTCATTTAGCTCCAATGTTTAAAAATTTTTCATTGTAAAATAAAAAATCAATAAATTTATTTTTAAAAATTCATTTAGCTCTTTTACGAACGAAATTTACGTATACAACGTTTTTACATTGTTAGATAATAATGATGCAATATATTTATACAGCATATAATAATTACATATTAGTACTAATAAATCGTCAATGATATTTTAGTTGACCTTTTAGTCCATCAGACTATAGCTTCCACGCACGATTTTGCCAACACAATAATATTAAAATTCGATAATGTAATTGCATACGCTACGTATTATAGAAAAACACATTACGTTTTAAGTTAACGAGAATAATAAAAATCCTATACAAATACAAGCGTGCTCAAAATATTTCTATAAGTGATCGAAGCCTAGGTAATTTTCGTACGTGAAAGATATTACACCGATGAATATTTAAATACATATCTATATCACTCAAATACATTTTAAGGTTTCCATTACCTAAATGCGGAAGACCCAATATAATATCAACATTTTCACAATAAAATAATCGACTATAGAAACCTTACAAATTAAAAGCAATTATGAGCAATTGAAAGTAAGTATAAAATCGCAACAAAATATATTTTAATATCGTGTCAAAATTGCCATTTACTATTTTAAAATTCAATCTCTTTGTTTATTTTTGTATTTCAAGGACTATTTGGAGGTTACGCATACATAGTGCGATCAAAAGTTGAATTCAATTCAGACGTCAACATTTGTATAGTTTTAACTTATTTCCATTTTTATTGACTACCGTCAAGTATAATTAAATTCGTGATTAAATTATACTTTTCAATTTTTGTTTTTATTTTAAGCCTTCAGTTAAATTATAAAGGTCTCACAGCACTTAAACAAATTGGTTTCGTTATTAAGCTCATTTCATTACTTCTGGCGGACGGTTTGTTAAAAAATTGTGTGAAGTTGTCTAACAAAGGTATAATTACACAAATTTGTGAAAACGAAACTTTACCAGTTTTGGCTGTCCAAGTGTAATTACGGTAAGAGATGCTTTAACTAATCACATACACATCTATGATTTAGTTGACATTCAGTCTTTAATAATTCAGCGATCCAGTTTTCTACTCCTACCTGAACAAAACACCAAAAATGGTTGCTCATATGCATTTTAATTGAAAGGATACACCTTATCATTTGTAATATCAGATTCTCACGATGGGAAGGTCTACTATATCAAAATTTAATTTTTTCATTGTGGTTATGTAATTGTTCTAAACAGAACAAAGTTTTGTTTGTTTTAGGAAGCGTCTACATTTTAAATTATTACATCTTTAATTTAGTAGTAAAGCAAAATAATAGACCTGGACTCCAAATTCAATTTCTATCCGAAAATGCAAAATATTCGAAATTTTAAAGTTGAATTGTAATAGAAATATTAGTATTCGATTTCGTACATGTTAAAACCCCTGAATACGAGTACAAAACTGTCTTTTAATAATCCCAATAATATCAAAGATATTTAAATGAATTAATACTTTTGTCCACCACTGTATCATACAGGGTTTGAGTGATATACTTTACAAACAGGTTTTTGGCCAAAAGTAAGATCGAAAGTCTTCAAGAGAGCACCGCTTTTGAGATATAAGAAGTTAAAGTTTATATTAAAACAGTCTCCGCCATCAATCCAAACAATTACAAAATAGTAGACGTCATGCAGCAACAATCGCGCGAGAAATTTCATCTCAGTACTAAGATACCGAAAAGAAATTTTTGGCTAATGAATCTTCGTAAAATATTGCTTCCATATTACAGTAAAGTTTCCAATAAGCGAACACCGTTGCACATTGGTCGGAAACCAGAAAAAAGCGGCCAAAACTAAAAAATAATCTAGACAGAATGATCTTTAAATATATTTATATTTACAACTAAACATTCAAAAATTAGTATTAGTAATTAATTTATGCATATTACAATACATTGTGTTATAAATAATACTTGAAAGATAGTGTTTTTGCAGCCGAATTTTAACCAATGCTTTGAAAGTCTGTTGCCGGGTTGCACAAAGCTTTGTTAAATGTTAATCAGAAGTAGTGAAATATCCAGACTTACCCAATCAGAACATTAGACAGTGTTTTTTTGCATCGGCTGAGTTCGACGTTAAGGGGGTGAATTTTATTTGAAGCCTGTAACTCCTAAACGGTAGTGGATATCGAAATGGTTCAAGTGGCAAAGTTTACTTTTTATCCCTTCTCTGGTGATGCAAGCAGATTGTTTTTGCGTTCACTCTCAACACTAACGCCCCCCCCCCCGAAGACCGCCCTCTTTTTTATACTTTTTATTTTTTCTTGCTGGTTTTTTTGAGATATATTTTGATTTTTCCGTTTTTAATGTAAAATATGATGCAAGCGCAGCCGATACAAAAAATACGTGTCAAATATTTTGACCTGTACTACTTACAATACCAAGTTTCACAAACAAATCGCCATTTTCGATCCCGATTATCTCGAAAAGTATTCGAGATATCGAAATATCGATTATGTGTCTGTAATCAGGAGAAGATTCTAAGTTGATTTCATATATAACATATCCTGTAAAGTTACGGCAACATGATAACAGACCAACAAACAGACTATGCCGAAAAATCGCCATCTTCGATCTCGATTATCTCGAGAACTATTCGAGATATCGAAATACCGATTATGTATCTGTTATCAGCAGAAACTTCTAAGTTGATTTCATATAAAGGGTTTTCCAATAAGAGGTGTTATTTTGAATAGCCCGCTATTTCGGTAGATGTCACTTTTGAAGCTATCATTTTTTGACATTTGACAAGTAGAAACTACGCCATTAATAAATATGGAACGATACACGCTTCAACAACGCATTGAAATTATTAAAATTCACTATAAAAATGGTGAAAATTTGGCAGAGACGGTTCGTAAAACTCGAACATTTTTGGGCCACCGTGAAGCACCTTGTCGGACCGCAATACAGAAATTGGTGAAAAAATTCGAGCTCTTGGGACAAGTTAGTGATGTGAAGAATAAAACCCGTGCACGTCGCTCAAGAACAGCCGAGAATATTGCTGTTGTAGCCGAAAGTGTTAAAGAAAACCCAGGTTTGTCCATTCCTCGTCGTTCTTTGGAATTAGCCATTCCACAAACGTCATTACACCGTATTTTGCATAAAGATTTGGGTCTTAAGGCTTATAAAGTCCAGTTAACACAAGAACTCAAGCCGGCCGATCATCAACAACGTCGTGTCTTTGCTGATTGGGTCGTTGAAATGCATGAAAATGATCCAGAATTCCATCGAAAAATCATCTTGAGTGATGAGGCCCATTTCCACCTCGGTGGCTTCGTCAACAAGCAAAATTGTCGGATCTGGGGCTCAGAAAATCCAAGAGTTATTGTTGAAAAGTCTCTCTATCCTCAACGTGTGACTGTTTGGTGCGGTTTATGGTCCGGCGGAGTCATTGGACCTTACTTTTTCGAAAATGAGGCTGGAGCAACAGTTACGGTGACTGGATTGCGCTATCGAGAGATGATTAACGATTTTTTATGGCCGGAATTGGATGGTATTGATCTGGACAACGTTTACTTTCAACAAGACGGCGCTACGTGCCACACAAGCAACGAAACCATTGATCTTTTACGGAAAAAGTTTCCGGACCGTGTTATCTCTCGAAGAGGTGATCACAATTGGCCACCGAGATCTTGTGATTTAACACCTTGCGACTTCTTTCTTTGGGGCCACGTGAAAGAGAAGGTCTACGCCAACAGCCCAGCGTCGATTCAAGACCTCAAAGATGGAATTCGTGAGGCTATCGAGGACATAGGGCAGCCACTTTGCGATTTGGTTATGGAAAATTTCATGAAAAGGATATTGTCCTGTAAGCGTGGTCGTGGTGGTCATTTGCCTGATGTTATTTTCCACTATTAACGGCATACCTTCCTCTTTATAATGAAATAAACATCCGATCATTTATATTAAAAAATGGCACTTTTCTTTGAATATCAAAATAACACCTCTTATTGGAAAACCCTTTATAACATGTCCTGTAAAGCCACGGTAACATGGCAACAGACCAACGGACAGACGGAATGTACGAATTCAGATACGAAATTAAAAAATTTCGTTAATAAAACAAATAAATAAATAAAATGATTTCCATTTTTTACATCACTTTGGATAGCAGAGACCCCAATAACACCTTATATACAAAATATTTAAGCAATTTCGAGAGTTATTTACTTTTGACCGGTTTTTCGTCATTTCCGACCAATGTGCGTTGGTTCCACATTTCTTGTCAGTTTATTGAAGGGCGTTCGCTTAAAAAAGAACAACCGTGCCCGGTAATAGGAAATGTCCGTTTAGGAGAGAACAAAGAAATTACATTAAGACATTTAAGGAGCAAGTTTTCTATTAAACAAATATATAAAACTACATGATGTTATAAAAAATAATAGTAAGATAAGCCAAATTGAAAAATAAAAAGGTAAAAAACTTGTTTAATTTAAATTCTGAAGTTGTATGTTATAGCTATTTATAAACTTATAAACAAAATCTCGGCAATCAACAATAAATTAATAGCGAGAAGAGATAAAGTATCCTGGTGTTAAATTTTAACAAGGACACATCAAAACAACACCCATAAGTTAACTACGTGTCCGGTTAAGAGATTTATAAACTGTCGGCGACCGTGTATTAGAGGGTCGGTTTAAAAGAGGCTGTTTAGCATGTCTTAGTAATACAAAAATTTTGTGTCCGTAATGGGAGGTTTTACTGTATTTAACAACATGTAGATATAATCAGTGCACAGCTTGCAGGTGAGTATTTTAGTCTCTTGTTCTTTTAAGAGAATTGATGCTCACATAAATTGTTTTCAATAGTTTTTAATTTATATTTATGTTAGTTGCCAATACATGGTGTCCCGAAAATAGTTACGAAATTCAAAATAAAGCAAAAGATAGCTAAAAACTTTTTTCAAAAATGTATCATTTCCGAGGTAAGAATGTCAAAGTCCCATTTAAATCCTTTTGCTTTTTTTTACACTTCGAGAACAACGTGAAGTATTAAACTAAAATTCTACATCGTTTTTAATATTCCGTGGCTATTATCATGTTTTTAAAAAATTCTGTTACGCCATTGGATAATTTAAGGACTAAAAGCGTTCTTATATTTTTTTCATGGGATGCGTCGTTTTCGAGTAGTCGAATTTCTAGAGATACTGCAATACCGTAAACAATATGCATACTAAGTAAGCTGAATTGTATGTAGAGACTGGTAATTTTCCTTGTGTGTGTGTGTGTTAGGTAAAACAAAAGACATCATACATTTTTTACTGACAGTGCATTTCACACATCAGTGAAATTAAAATTCCTTGTAATGCACAGCCACTATTATATGTCCACATACGTCCAGAATTACATTATCCAGATGAAGTGATTACGATTACATTGTTTTCAGTTTACAGGTGGACGTGGCAGAAGCACACAACACAACTGTACTAATTTGATTTTTAGGTGCAAAATTTAGAACGTCTTGACATTATTCATTATTAATTTATTACAATGTTTTATCCAGTACATCTGACAATGTGAAACTGTATAATGAGTTAAAAGTTACACATCAACTTAATCTCACCTTATGTTTATTTATAAATTTCTATTGTTCATGGCCGATTTCAGTAAGTACTACATTCTTCTTTCAGATTAGTCTAGTAATTAGAATTCTTTGATTAGCGTAAACGAAATTGCAATGTGCACCGCTCATCAAACCATTCTTAAATTGCTATACATATGTACAGTCAACCCATAAAGTAATGTCACAAAATGTTTTACATTTTACCGTTTAACTTCTCATTTAATGGCAAATTCTGCATTTCATAGATAGTAATCGATTAACCAAGATTAATTTATTAAGTTAACATTTATGGATTGCAAAGATTGTCATTAATTTTGACATTACATACCAGAATGTAAATCATTTTGCGACATTACTTTATGAGTTGACTGTACAACGTATAACAATCGGTGTATCAAGATCTTTGAATAAACTTTGTATTATGAGTTATTCGTAAATTAAACAAATGACTTTCATGTAATAAACTATCGTTATTATGATAATTCCTTTCTAATCAATAATGGGTTTCTTTGTGTAATACATACTTCCAATGTATGAACGGTATCGTCGGAACCGTAGGGAAATATTGCTTTCCCTATTGTGGAAAAACACAAACGGAGTTGCCACGCACAATACTTTTAGTTAGAGTGATAATATTTCATTAATCATCACTAACAATTACAGACAGTAAGATTCGTTTTAAATCGCAGGTCACTGATTTTTTTATAAAAGTATTTTGCGTGGAATGCAATTCTTCTGTATTACGCCCAACATTTTCTTATCTTTTGTTGTGGTTTTTCATTCAGACTGCACTATTAGAAATAATAAAATATATTTATATTATAACGTATGCACGAAAATGCATCGTTTTCGATATACAGCGTTCGAAGTACAAAGACCTGAACACCTTGTATTTCATAAAGGGTGTACACAGTAATATTTTAACAAGCTTTCCAAGAAATTAGGTGAAAAAATCTACACACTAAAAATTTCATTTTGAAAAAAAAAACCCACAAAAATATTGTATTTAATATTCCGCTTTACTTTTATATACAATATTGAAAGGCATGGTACTCTGTTTACATGCAGTGTTAACATTGCCCCTGTCGTCATCATAAAACAAACGTCGACCAGCGTAAACTTCCTCAATGTAATTGAGTAAACATACAATTTATCCACACACGATATTATAAAGCACTCAATAATATGAATTACGAGTACACTTTGCGACACCAAATATAATTGTACTTAAAAAGAATGAAAATACTAATGACAGCAAAAAAAACTCGTCGATAAAATGAAAGACATAAAAATTTAACTTACCTATACTCCGTGTTCTACTGCTTCTTATTGAAGACCTAACCATGATGGGGAAACAATGGGACAATTAGGGGAGGTAATTATTTATTTATAATACGATATGATTTTAAATGTAAACATAAGGTCACTTGTTTTAGTTCTTTTCTCTATTTTACTTTTAAGTATAATAAGGCCACGTAAATATCAGTAACACTTAATTTTATCTAAGAAATAATCTAAAAAGTGAATATTAAAATCTTAATCATATAAATACGTATGTATAATATTGCAGAGGTAGTATAATTTCGATAAGTTTAAGTACATATAAAAGTACTAAAGTATAACAATTGGGAAAATGCTAAAGGTATAGGACAGAGCTAAAGGATGCCGTTCACGAAGGCGTCGTTGACGTCGGCGAGCGGTTGGGGAATATAGGCGGCAAGCACGTGTGCCGGCCAGTTGGAACGGCCCTGCCATGGACCACCCTGCAAAAGAAAATAAGTATATTAGTTATACTGTTATTTCCCAGACAGCAAAAGTTTACTACTTTTTACAGCAATGTTACTATTTGTTAACTATTATTTTACATTCATACCGTTCTATTACTTCTCTTTAACTATTTTTAAGGCATTTTTGGGTCAGGTAACTATGTAGTAACGTTGGTATGAAGCCGTAACTAAACTTTCTTATGTTCTTTAGTAGTCAGATAACCGTCAACTTACTATAAGTTTACTTGTTAGAGGAACCGAAAAGGTTCGTTGCGACAAGTGCACTATCTGATTGTCCCTTTGCAGTAATATTAACATATTAAAGCTTACTTTTAGGACAGAATACGTCATGTTACAATAAAACAACTATTGGTAGTAACTCTACTGCTTGCTGATTATTTTCTGTTACTCCCAACAACAACAAATTGATTATTAATATATAATATAATAATTTATAATATAGAAATTTCCAATATGCAAAAACCTTCTTAAATCAGAATACCTTCCAAGTATATTTATAAATGAAATTAAGAATAAATCGGTCTTCAGAAGGGACGCGCCGCAGGTACCCGGGGTTTTGGTGGCAGTGGTCGACCGTTCGCCCAGTAAAGAGACCAAAAGTTGTGTAGAATTTCAATAAACCATATTCTTATATTAAATTTTATCCCAGACAGCAAAAGTTTACTACCTTTTACAATAATATAACGTTTTGTTAACTATAATTATACATCCATACTGTTGGATTACTTTCCATTAACTATTTTAAGGCATCTTTGGATTAATTAACTATATAGTTGCAGTCTAGTTCCTATGACACCGGATGTAACCGTTTGTATGATATTTATTAGCTATATAACCGTCAATTTACAGAAAGTTTACTTGCTAGAGAAACCAAAAAGGTTCATTGCGGCAACTGCGCTGTCTTTTGGTCCCCCATAAAGTAATATTAGCATTTCAGACACAAGCTCGTCATATTACAATAAAACAACATTTTATGGTAACATTCCTATTTTTTGACTATTTATTTGCTGCTACCACCAACGGTAAGTTTTCTAGCACAAATCTAGCCCTGGGCGACAACGAAATCCAATAATAATGTAAAATAAAAACAATTATTATTGCAAAGCATTATTCACAAGAAATAGTTAAGAATATAAAAACAAAAATTTTGTGGTTGTTGCAAAAACTGCCTTAAAGTATGTACAAAAGAAATTGTTAACAATGGCTGTGAGAAATTGTGCATAATAATTCCAACAACCTGTTTCAAAGTTTTAGTGACGATTTAAAATAAATATATTCAAGGCGTATTCACAATAGCGTCTACAGCTTAGCGGAGTTGGTCAAAAGGATAACTTACAAACCAGGTGGGCTACAACTCAGGTTCAAATCTCGGTGACAGAGGCAGACAAAGCTGTTAAATAAAAAAAAAATGTCAGGTAACCCTCATTCCACCTGAACATGGAGACATTCCAACCCCCCAAAAAAACAATAAAAATAATAGAATGATCTGAAACGAATTAGTTGAAAATATTTTTAATTTTGTTTTACTTTTTGGATTTCTGGAAATTTGCGGTAGTAATAATTAATTTATAATAAAAATAATTTATGTAGTTTCTCGACCGGTTTATCGTCAGCACCCGTACGGCATCGGCAGCAGCAACGTAACTAAGTTGTAACTATATAGTAAAGGTATAGAAAATGCAATGTAACTTTCGAGTGCTCGGAAGATTACTAGGCTTAGTGACATTCCCCCAGACAGTTATCCAAACGTAATCTAAAAGTAACTCTATGGTTACAAAAACCGGGACATTCTTAACCAATAGTTAACTTATAGTTACCTTTTATTTTACTATTTCTTTACATCGTTACTTTACACAGTTACTATGTTGTTACGAAATAGTAAAGTTTTGCTGTCTGGGATTATATTTAAATCGTAATCAAGGCTGATTCGCACATGCTCATCAGTGATGCAACTATTTATAAACAAAGAACCACAGGCAATGTTTGCTTTCCACTATATCTAGTTTGACGTGCTTAACTTTACGATATATAGATGTCTTAAAAGTTGTACAGTCAAAAAGCAATCGGCAATTAAAAGGTTTTTCTCCAGTGTGCATGAAAGATATGTAATAATCCTGGATTTTACAGATAGTTATTGATTGGCTACAGATAAGCTAATTCTCTTACAAATGTATTCGAAAATGTACCGTTTCCGAGATATACAGACTATAGGATGTCAAAAGTTTGATTTATAATTTTTTATTTTTCAATATCTCAGAACAATAGTTATTTATATAACAAGAGTGTAAAGTAAAGCTTTTTTCAAAAAAAAAAACACTTTACACTCGAGTGTACGACTGTATTTTAAAGAAAATAATAAAGAGAAACAATTGTTGGTAGATTTTAAAATGAAGTTGGTAAGTTCATATAAGTGCGTATCATGAATTCATTATAACATCGATGCGGCTTTATAACATTGACAACGAGTTGTAAAGTACCAACTTTACAGGCGGTCGTGCAAAAAACTACATTATGAACAGTGGTCGAAGTGGCAAATATTTTTTACCGGTATGGATTCAGTGCCGTATTAACCTCTTTGTAGGCTCTACGCTACCTACAGTTAGAGGGTCCTTGGGAGACCACCCACATACGATTATTTTGTGGAACTTCCTTGCTCCCCCCCTATTTGATTTGGTGGAACTTCCCTGGGGGATCTCCCCTATATGAAACTGAAAATTGAAGGGGCTGGTGGGCCCCTCGGAGTGATGGGCCCCACGCAACTGCGTATTTTGCGTAATGATAGATCTGTATGGACGTAATATGTGTATGACCTTATGTCGAAAATGAAATAGCGAGCTTGGATCAACTTTAGTAGTGTAAAATAGATGGTCAGCAGATATTTATATATGTATATGGAGAACACAACATGAGAAAAACCTTGGAAAACTGGACAGGAGGCATCTCGGTTGGTGGCATTAAAATCAGTAACTTGCGATACGCCGACGATACTGCATTACTAGCACACACAAAAGAAGAACTAGAAGAACTTATAACCCGATTAGAAATAACTAGTAATGAGTATGGACTTGCTGTGAACCAAGAAAAAACCAAAAGTATAATGGTAGACAGAAAAAATAACAACCGGTCGGACATAACGCAAATAGGACAATGCCGAGTAGTAAACACCTTTGTATATCTCGGAGCACTAATAAATAATAGGATGTACTACAGATGAAGTTAAACGAAGATGCGAGATGGCCAAAAGAGCAGCCAAGGATCTCCAAAGAATATCGATGGACAGTGAAATTACGGTGAACACCAAAAAACAAGTAATTAAAACATTAATATTTTCCATACTGCTGTTCGGTGCTGAATCGTGAGCCCTTAAAGCACAAGACAAAAGGAAAATTGACGCAACAGAAATGTGGTGCTGGAGACGAATCAGTCAATCCTGGAAGACATTAATGAACCACAACGACTCCAGAATCATGAAAGGGGATGGGAAGATGGAAGGTTCCAGACCAAGAGGAGGATCACCAAAAAGATGGAGTGACCAAATAAAAGTAGCTACAAACTTATCTATACAAGAAGCTAGCAGAGAAGCGAACAACAGAACACGATGGAGAGAAATAATAAGAAAAACCGCAAGAAAAAGCTAACAATGACCACGATTCCCCTACCAAGAGGATACAAAGAAGAAGAAGATATTCGAGATAAAAACTAAACACCTAAAACTTTCGTCATAAGGCGGATTTCTTCAGAAAGGATTACATGTACAAAATAATAAATTTAACAAACAAATTTTCTATTAATTAAACAGAAAAAAAAAAAGAAAAACAATCGCTAAGGATGGTTCCATATGGCTTGATAGTCAGACGTCAAACTAAGAGGTTGACGGACACTACACTTTGAATAGTCAGCATGCTGTCGTCCTGATAAGATCCATATCTTGACGTATTCTCCAGGGTTGAACAAATGAGGCGCGGTCCAACATATTTTATAAATAATATTGAAGACACTGTGGCCACTTGCAGTGTATTCCTCAAATCAGAGGAAACAATGTTCATTGCACTGAATATTTGTTCACATTAGGCAGTAGATACAACTAAGGCGTTGACAGTCTTCAATAGTAAACTTATAGGATCGGATACTTTATTACTAAATTCTACATAGTGCCCAAAATTTCTTATACAGTCACGGCCGGTTAGTCGAAACCTGTTTAATTTCCTCTTCCCCGTACGTTAAATTAACTTCCTGTGGCTATTGATTACGGTCAAATATTTCTAATGTTTTTATAAAATCATCATAATCATCTGAAATGTGAGGTTCTATTTCAGATCTGTGTGACGAGGAAAACCTTAGCAAACGCTGGCGAAAATTTTCCGCTAAACTTCTATAAAACGGTGCGCTATTTATTTTTTTCACTTTTCTACTATCGTGCAATTACACACCACTAAATTCAAGTATGGATATGGACCTTTCTGCTTCTTTGAAGTATGGACCCGGATTCTGTATCATTGATTCCACCATACGAATTTGCCGTAAAATCAAGACATGAGCACCAGAAAGAGTTTTTCCTCATTTTTGTAATTTCAAAGATAAATACGAAAGTTCTGAAAGAGCATCATACAACAGGCCTAAATTATGGACAAACCCTATTTTGGTTAATCTTTCTCTCGATTCAAAAAAAGGAGCATCTCTCTTTACTCTGCCTTGAAACATCTTTAGAAGCATTGTCAAAATGCTGATACATAGCTCTGTAGTTGTTCCACACAGCTTTAACGGATCTTAAACTTAAGTAGACGTGCTATATTAAATGTTAAACGGCTAAGTTCGCTGCACACTGTTTTAATTCGTGCTGAATTTAAGCGAAGCATTATACAAACTGTACAGTTTGTCGAAACATATTGTGAAGTAATCGATGCTTGCAATTGCATTCAACACATCACTGACTGCAACATCCTTTCTAAAACGGCAAAACTAGAATGGAAGAAGGAAGAACCGTATTTATCATAGAAAATTCTAATATAGAACAAAATTATGAGACAAAAGTAAGTTAGAGTGTCATTGTTCGAGTCGCTACAAACGCATACCGGTATGGTATTTCTATAGAAATAAGTTTAGGTATGTTCAGAAAAAATATAAAAAGCACCGGTATGCTATACCACCGTATACCGCCTCACTTTGACAAAAGTTTATGAAACCAAACTTTCGGTACAATTTATATTATAACGTCTATTATATGTATGCATCACTTACAGATGTATGTAGATATCACTATTCGAAGAAGAGGTTTGGAGAGAGAGATAGGCAATTATGTTACGCAATTGACTGGAGAGCTAAATAATGTTTCTGGAGTCTACGTCTAATTTGATAAAATAAGCATTTCCCTTCTATTGCACTATTTTGAGTAATTGTATTTTTCTAAATCTAGATAGCCACAGATGAACGAAACTGATCTTAAAACTTTTTGTTCATTTACCTATCATGACTTTACATGTAGATATTTTACTGTTCACCATATTTCAATGGTGAGCCTCGATCTTGAACAGAATATCTGGAGATATCAAAAAGTACAAACTACAAAAATTATTGTGGTATTTAAAAATAATTTATTTTACTAAAAACACATCAACTAAAATACTAGGAAGACAACCAGTAAGATCTTGAAAAATATGTAATTGTTCAATATAATAATAAAAATAATAATAATAAGACTTTTTTGACGTTGACAAAAGAAGCTATTTGTCGTCACACTTACAATTAGTGAATGTTTACACAAAATTTACGACAATTAACGGCATTATAATCTCTAAATTACGTGCCATTGAAATTGCAGAGTTTTCTATTGTTAGTTATGCGAGTGTTACTTAACATAGACACGCTAATATGCCATTTTGCATGGAAAATACAAAAAAAAAAAACTAACCAAAAACTGCCAGAGCGATCTTCGCATGTTTTCCTAAAAAGTTTAAATTAACAATGTGTTGTTAACAAGGTAGTACATGTAAAATATAAATTTAACAAGTAATTTTCATTTTCGGGATTAATTAAATAACCAAGAACATATTTTGTTAACCGATTTAATTACTTTTTCCTTTTTGCATATCATTGTTTTTAAACACGTTATCTTACCGCTATTATTACATTGATATTTAAATAAATTTTCATATGCACTTTTATTTTTCTGAAAAACGAAAAATAAAAAGAAATATCTTACTATTAATAAGAAACGCCATAAAAATAAGTATAACCTCCATAAATGATAAAATAAAATTTCATTTCAAGAAAGTAGAATCTAAAAACTAAGTTTCATATAGGTACTTATAAATACACAAATATTCATTCTGTAATGGTGTCCTGTTGTGCTTCAATATTGTTGGATTGTTATCTGGGAAAATTGTTATGATATCCACGAAAGAAGCTTGTTGAAGTTCAGCTATCAAAATAACGAAATTTGTAAGTCGTAAAGTTATTACCTAAAAGATTAACATTTGAAGTTTTTGTTTTTGTTGTTTGTTCACTGCTGATTCCCACAATATAGCAATTTAGGGGGTCAACGTTATCCAATTAGTATTTATGGCAAATTTTTTTTAAACTCCTATGTTCTATTGTATTAGCAAAACAAACCGTGGGTATTTCAAGTGAACCATAGAAAATAATCATTATGTACTATATAGTTTTAGTTTCATAGTTGACGTGATCTACACGATCAGTAAGTCAAAGCCTAGTCAATTTTATTGGGCTCTTAGGAAACCAATTCTATTCAAAACAAAATATGAAAACACCAAATTATCAGGATCCCAGCAAAAATTGATACAGAAAGTAAACATTAATTTCCGACGGTAAGTGCCTGCACAACGTTCAAGGTTCTAAATAAGATATGCGTAATCAATCATACGGCATTCTAAAGTAACATTAAATGATCGGCACTCAGGAAAAAAATTTTTCCAGACCACATCTCACAGTAGACCTTTTAATGTTTTACCTAAACAAAGATATAAAGATATGTGTAATCACTACTACTGCTCAGGTAGGTATAACAAAAGACCGGCAAACGAAAATCCATAGAAATACATTGCATTCAGTGTTTTGTAAATTTGAATTTGTGGGTTATCTGCGTTTTATAAATCATAGAACACATAAATAACAATTACATGAAATAGTTATCACATTTGAAATACAATTTTTTTTATTAACAAAAAAGCTGTTTAATACGCTAAATAAACCGAAAAAATTTGAGTATTTTATCTTTAATAGTAGTAATTTTGATTATTCACTTGGCGTGGTTTTTGCAGTTTTAAAAAGCAGACAAATACAGGGTTTTTAGAAAACCTTCTGTTTGCTTAAAATGAATAAATTTTTTTTATACAGTGAATTTCAAGTGAATAAAACTAAAGATATAAAATATAATTTACTATTAAACTGCAATTCAATATTTATGACACTTATATCGCCAATATCTCCTGTGAGTACGTAGACAGCACATGTTCCTTTTGGGTGCATAGCCATTATCAACTGCCCACTGGACAACCTATGGACTAATTTCGGGCAGGTTGAATCCAGGGTGCTATATACCATATGTTCAGTGGACATCCATCCATGGACTAATTTCAGGGTGTCATATGCTCCATGTTCGGTAGACATTCATCTATGGACTAATTTCAGAATGGGTTGTATGCCGTACCTCCACTGGATTTAAATCTATAAACCAATATCTGCGGTTGTATGTCAATGTCTATTTCCAGGAAATTGTAGTATGACACAAACGACAAAACAATGCCAGTTCCTTTTTGCGTGCACTATTCTGAAATTTGATAGCCTGTTGCATTTTTTCTCACCTCACTCACCTTGCACAATACAATTTCGTGACACAATAAATTAAAAGATGATTTTCAAAAATTCACATCAAGTTGCAAGATCAACTTGTCTTTTTGCCCTAGAAAAAAGAGCACAACTGCCGAAGCAGGAAGATTTGTAAACAATTCAATGTGATGAAGCACGTTACGGGTTAAACATTCGAATGTGCACTGAGGTAGACCAAGTCTATGATAACTTGCCTAGTAACATGGTAAAATGCAGTTTGTTTTGCATAATTATAATCCTGGCTATTTCTTAACTGAACGTTTGACTTCCAAGGTCCAAGGTCTAACCAACAAGAGGCAAGATAAAGTTCATCGTGGGGACAGGAATTTAAAAAATTTAATATAAACAATAATTAATCAGAAATGTGTGGAGAAACTACAGTTAACTCTGTAACGGTCACTTTTTACGCTCGTTACGTAATTTTGTGGTTAAACCTTCTGTCTGTGTGATCTACAATTTTACTGGTCTTTTCTCTTGTTGGAGAGAATTTCTTTGTAGTTGTTGTGAGATCGCATTAGTTTCTTTAATTACTGACATGAGTTAGCGAGTTGACGAAATCGTATTTACTTCTTATTGTAAGCGAGATAAGGGGTATAATGTTGTTGGTGTTGCTGTTTATTTACTTTTAATTTTAAATCCGGTTAGCAAATTGATAACACTCTTTGATCATCTTAATCTATGATTAATCAGTTGTAGTTTAGGATTTTTTAAAATTATGTTTCGATTTTTGTTTGCACCTACATTTAGGAGTTTGGAAACTTGAACTTTCTTTCTTTATATATTTCGCTTTCCTGGTTTAGTTGATTAGTTTTAATATAATAATAATATATTTGTGATTCATTTCTCCAATAGAAATTTTTATACATCTTACGCTGGGACTGTTCATTGGGGAA
The DNA here is from genome assembly GCA_011009095.1 of Ignelater luminosus. Lineage (NCBI taxonomy): Eukaryota > Metazoa > Arthropoda > Insecta > Coleoptera > Elateridae > Ignelater > Ignelater luminosus. The sequence continues at coordinate 87,874 of VTPC01001640.1, forward strand.
ACTTTGTGTTAATTTTCCTAGTTTGGATGCAGACTTTTGTGATTGGTTAACCGAGTCGTGGTCGTATGTCAAACTATTGCTAGTTTGTCGCAGATTTATTCAAGCGTCAGTAACAACAGAACTCGTTGAAACTTGTGCTAACAGGTGTAACGATTCGTTACCTGTCAGATTTCGTTATTGTAAGTTGGTACGAGAGTGTCATAAAATAATGTGGATTCATAATCTCGACTTTATCAAATCAATTTTCAAAATTTATTGTTGAATTCAAAATTTGGTTTGTTTATTGATTAAATTGAATTAGAAATTCTATATTTTTAAGCATTTCTTATTTAAAATTGTCCTTTGTAAGGAAATAAACATCTTTCGACTTCCTGGGGACTTTCCCTAACGAAGTGCCCTTGAGCAGTCCGTTTTTAACATTTTTTTGAATATTTGTTATTCTCCCTTATAAAAACTTCATTTGTGTTTGATAATTCTTTAGAAATTCTATTTTAATTTAAAAAAAGTAAAATATTGATCGTAAATCATCGATTTTCCCTTCAATTTAATTTGTATAAATTTAATCACTTCACATTTTGAAATTTAGCGGATGGGTAGGCATTTTTCTTTGGCGTGGTCTTTCCGGTTTCATCTGAGAGAAGGGCATTGCGAAAGAAGTTGCACCAGCAACAGGTTCATTGCCATATTCGTGGTAATAATTTTGCAATCAGAATTGAAAGATTTCTTCAGCGGAGTCTGAATAAATCAAGATTATTGAATTGTTTTGAATGGATCCGTTGGGTGTGGTCCCTGAAAAACTTCGTGTAAAGAGATAATTCCCGAGGGTATATTAAGTAAGAATTTTGATATTCATTATAAACGGAATTCTAGAAGGTGAAATTTAGTTAACCTAGGTCGCCGAATTTGAAGAGGTAACATCGTTCATAACCTCACAAAGGTATGGTACTCAATGGCGATGGACCAATAATCAAAATATAGTAACCATCATTAAACGTAGATCCTCATGGGAATGTGGTAAAGCCAGGAAATATCTGTGAGTTTAAACCTGTGTTTTGTTTTTAACTTTTACTTTTAAAATTTGTTCATAAAAAAAGTGAAACTTTTATTGCTACATTACGACATGGTGACATTTATTTGTTTTGTTTTTGATGAATTAGTGGCTATTGTTAATATCCACTTGTTCAATAACTAAATATATTCAATATTGTGAATATTCATCTCTTTACTGATAATTAATTAGTTTGCTGTCCATTTGTTTATTAACCTAGTTGTTAATACAATTAAACTAGGGTGACATCATCTACACATATTTGTGAAGATTATTTAAAATTAAAAAGGCTTTTCACTCGTGTCGATAAGTGGCGGTTTCTTTTTGTTCTTTTTTTTGTGTTGTTTGTTTGTTTGCAATAAATACATTGACCGAATAAACTTTTTTTGTCTTATGTCTTACTAATATACACCACGTCTGTTTTTTTTTAATTAAGTACGTATTCTTAGTTAATCTGCTTGGTTTGGGATAAAAATCAAATAACATACCTGTGGTTTATCATACTGTTGGTAGATCCCAATTTAATTTAAAGCTATCTGACATTCACGATCCAAAGTGAGATGAATCATTAGCAGGATTGAATTCAAATAAGCATTTAAGAAACTTGGTAAGTAACCTTTTAATTTGGAGTAAAAAGATGTTACATAGGGAATATGATGTTTCGTGTAGTAACAGATTCTTTCTGAAGTTTTTTGTATGAAGCCTCTGTAGTTAGAGGGTAAGTTTGTTTTCTTTCGTTACCTTATTTGATCTTATGGGAGATGTATTCACATTTAACTTCAACTTTTCCCTCGTATGGAATTTATTACTGCGGTTGACAATATTACCCTATTGAAAACCTGTTAAGCGTCCTCATCGCGTGAATGGTCATCCATCATTTGTTGGAATTGGGTTTGGTGCACAAAACCACTCCGTGAATTTATCAACTAAATTATTACCTCCAGCGGACACAATTTTTTGTAATTCTTTCTATTGAAATATCTTTTGCAAAAATTAATATAATTGAATTTTTTTGGTTATTAACGGAAATCATAATTTAACTCATAAGTTTAAATTTTTTTTTATTTTATTAAATATTTTTATTATAATTAAGACTTAGGAAGACGTTAGCCTTAAGAGGTTTTGTTGCCGTGTTATAAGTCTGTCACAGCTTGGTATTCATCAACGAAACGCAGGCCTATGGTTCACGGAGAAATACGCGGTAAGTCTGGATGTTTTATACTTCTTGAGCTACCAGTTTTTCTTGTGGTAAAAGCTTTCATGATATCTAGAATTTTTGTTCTGTATTATAAATATTCGTTGCTTACCAATCTGCTTCTCATAATAAATATTTGTTGGTAAAGTTTGATTACTGTCATTTATAAAAAATTTTTGTGACATAATATAAAATTTTCTGATTTTTCTAAATTTTTGATATATCTAGTCTTATGAGATTAGATGAGTTGATAAGACTTTAAAATTTTTCTTAAAAATGTATTTATTCTTTCACATGCCATTAAATATTATTTTTGAATGCTATATTTTGGGTTATTATATTGTTACCAAAAAAAGTTTTATTGCATTTATTTAAACTTTTAAAATCTTTAAATTTTATTGGCAGCGATTTCTAATTAAAATTCTCGAACTCATTATTACTCTTTATATCGTAATGGGAATTTTAGAGGATAAACAGAAAATCTCAACTTGTCTCTGACGTCATAGTATACAACAAGGACTGTGGCAGGTCAACGGTCTATTCCTTGACTTTTCCGGATCTTTCCTGTTTTCCCTGAATTATATTTCTTTAGACCTTCTAAACGGAACACCCTATATCGATTATGGCGATTTAAGAAAGCATATGTACTTTTATTTTTGCATTACCTATCTTCAACTAATGGTTTTTCTCCTGCAAAACATCGATTTTTAAACTTCGGTTTTTCTTGTAATTTTGATTTTCATGTCATGTTTGAAATCTATCCTTGATAGTAGTAGAATCACTGGTTAGAGATAGTTCCTGGATTATTCAAAGCCTTTTAAACCAAGATAATGAGATTAAATTATTATAATTTCTTTTTTCACTTTACGTTTCTATCCTTATCTGTATAAACGTTGTCATGTTACGTCTTACGTGTATAAAAACTTCGTTGCTTATATGATATTTCCTTTGCTTAAATAAAATATTTTTATTAATTTGTATCCACCCCTTTCCAACAAGGTCACCTACTTGAGCAGCGGAATATATTTCGATTACTCTCTTGAGACATTTTTATGCTAGGATCTGTATAAAAATCGAGTTTTTTTCAATTTTGTAAAAACGATAAAAAAGCGAAACAAAAACTCGGGTTATAAATGCAAAAGATGTTCCAACAATGTGCCAACGGAGGATAATGCCGTTATCTTTAGAAATATAAAAAGATATTACCGAAGTGGTACAAAACGATTACCTTTACGTTCTAAAATAATTTGCAACTATACCGTGTTCCATAAAAGCTTGACATACAGATCTACTGTTTTCTTTGATCTAGCGTCCTATATATTCTAATATTGTTTCTTATTACAACATAGCATCACCTAAAACTTAACCGTTTCGACGTTATTCAATTTATTGTTTGGGAAAAATTTTCTAAATTCTTTCTGTTGACTAAGGTACTAACAAAGTAACTTTTTTTTAATGTAACTGAAACATAAATTATTATTTCTATGGATTCTTTCAAACGAGATACTGCATCTATTATTTTGATTTTCATTTGATACCACATACCATCAATTTTTCAGTTATACATGGTGGAAATTCAAACGTTAAGTTTAGTCTCTAATTTTAATTTCATATTTTACAGACACAGTGCATACAAAATCCACCCTGTTTATTAAAACAACTTCTGGTTCAAAATAGATAGTATGTTGTACCCATCAAAAACTGATTCTTGCTCCCTTGAATCATAGTAACAGATAGAGGATGTTCACTTAAAAAAATCAAAAGCCCGATGGGTCACTCTTTCTTTGAATACTCATTGTCAGTATAGTTGAGAATAGTTCTGTAGAACTTTGGTCAGAAACAACTGTTGATAAGCAGATTCTTAATTTCGAGTCTAAGTGTAGTTTCTTACATAAATTTGTGTTCTAAAGACTTGTTTTGTTTTCAGAGGCAAAAATTAGTCAGTATTTTGTTTTTTCAATATCTTGAGAACTACGTACAGTCGCTTGCAAAAAAACTGGGACAACTTCATTATTATAGTCTAAAAGTACATTAAAATAAGTAGATTTCCAGACTGGTTAATGATGGTTTGCCCCAGTTTCTCCCGCAAACGACGATACAATAGTCGGATGGAGCTTTTTGTATATTTATTACTACTGTAAAATCTTCATTTTTCTGTAGATCTTTGCTTAGGTGTACCTATATGGGTGAGGGCTTAAGAGAGTGTTCTACTTTAACATCCTTTATCTAGGAAATCGTATATCTTGTGATTTTTGTCGAGGCGACTACTTTTGACTCGAGAATCTGCTGTATAAGCATTACCGAAAAAGTTAAGAAAGTTACGATATTAAAAAGTTGTTGTACCAGCATTAAGTATTTCCTTCGAAACTTAGCGTTTCTTGCTACTTCTATTTCTATTACGACACGCCCTAAACTGGTTGATTTCTGCTTATGACAAGTTAAGTAACTTTGCAACTTCTGATATTATGCAATTTAGTACAACCCTTCAACCTCACCAACTTACTTGATGTTTTTTCTGGTAGGCATGATATTTCAACAATGAATGAATAAATTAAAAACTGATGCAAGTTTGAACTTGTTCAGTAACAACTCGTAGTTTTAGCAAAAAAAATCAATAAAAGTTAGAAACATCTTATTAAAAACACATTATAGATTTTAAGAAAATTCCACGAAAACTTAAGGAAAACATATTCCGATGGGATTCTGTTAAAAACAATACCGTTAAAAAGTACTTTAATTAAGTGTACGTTTCATTTATAACGATCACGGTAAAGCACATATTAAATTAAAAAGTCCAACAATGATTTATTTAATATTTGAACTTCGTTAATTATAAAAGCAATCGATGTTGTAGTGGGCGATAAAATAGTAGCATACTAGCCTAGTCCAACTTTAAGTTTTATAACAAAACCACGATTTCTCACCACCACAGGTTTGTTTATGAATGAATCAATATTTTCCACTAATTTTCACTTACAACACACGTTCTATTTGTAGATATACAATGCACGTAAGATTTGGTTATCGTGCACGTAATTATGCAGCCAAATTATGTAACAATTAATTCTACGCCGTTGATTTTAAATATATTCCTCATTAAATAAAAAGCATTAACTTTCAAGGTGAGAATTTTCATTTGCATTCAAATAAAAGTTAATTTAGTAAACAAGCATTTTATTTATTATTAGCCACAATCTTCGTAAAATGTTAGATAGTGGATAAAAATTTTAAAATGCCAAGATGTACATATCGTACATAACAACTACAATAAGGTTTTTAGTTGAAGTAGGAATATCGCGTGAGCTTTAACCATTAAATAACAGGTAATTATGTATGCAGTTATATGGTCATCCAACTTCTTGAAGTAAGGTGTGTATGAGGTAAAAATTGTTTTATAAAATAATTTTGTGTGCATTACATGAATAATGACAATGATGTTACAAAGGCAAACTTCGCAAAATCTATATTTTAAACAAATTGGAAATTTCTGTTTTGACTTTTATCCGCAATTTTGTAAAATACTTGACTTGACAGTAAAACTCGATGTGGTCTCTAAACATCATTAATGTAAGCATGAGAATAAAAAAAACTATAATCTTTTGTCAAATAAAAACTTAAAAAACAAGACTGGAATAGATACATTAAGCTACAATATATTGCGTTCTCTTTGACAGCAGACTGTTAAATACCAAGTTATGATACGAGTTGTTTTTTATTTCTCTAAGTATTTGGTGCATGACGTCTTTTGTATCTGTCCAAATAAACAACTTATATGAGAAAAATCCTTTTTCGAGAAAATTCATTTCTGGTCTGTTTTGAAAACGCGACGAGGTAACTGACTTTCGTTTTTGCTACATTGTCTCAAGGCTACGCAACCTGTTTTAGATGCTATTCTTTTCTTTGAACAGGACCGGATTGTTCCGAACCGGTCACTTCCAAATCCGAGGGGCTTCCATCTATCCCCAATGAGAAAGGGAAAACGTGTGCGCCAAAAGTACTAAAATTAGGGCTTTTTTGGTTTTACGCGTTTTTGGGATCTTGTGAACTATATGATCGATTTCTGTTTTTTGAATATATTGTCAATTGGATATATAGTACCGTCATATCCTGGTACATCTCGGATGTATGAAGATGCGTTTTTGAGAATCTTAGAGTACTGCTTTTACCCAAAGTGTACCTAGTGAGCATTGACGAGATTATTGAGACATATATAGAACGTGATTTAGTGTAACCATTGCATACAGTAACTCACCAAATGCATTTTTCTCGTGTGTAGTTTAGCCGCTAAACACCCGTTCAGATTTAAACAAAGAAATTCCACTGCAAAGAAACCAAAGCAGATAGGAACATGAAATTCTCATTAAGTATAATAGTCGATGCAATAAGCAGATTCCAATTTGGTTTAGTTCTACAATGTTGTGCATTGTTCAGCCAAAAGAATCCAAAAACTGCCGAGTCTTTAACCATTTTTTGGACCATATAGACAGTTTAATATTAGCATATGAAAGGGATAGTAGGCAAAGCGGATATAATGCATTAAAAGATCTCTTCATGCTATATTACTAATGACAATAGAATGTGGAGGTACTTGAAAGAGAATAACTAAAAATTTGAAAGTGGCATTAGGAAGAGAATCTGTTGTAAGACGGAACAAATAATTCTGTATATGGAGATTTTATCATCAGTATAAAAGTGTCTTCCACGTCACTGCTAAACGTGCAAGAAATCTAATCATTTCTTTTTGGTACAATGTGTTAGGGTGCACACAGCCACCGTGATTTTTTGATTTCGCCTGTGCATCGAAGCTTTATCTTCAGTCAACAATAATTTCCAATGACTTTATCTTCAATAATTAGTCAGGCTTCGGTTATTGAAGATAAACAAATTAACCAGTTAACCAATTTAATAGAATATGAAAAATTTCTAATGGCTTGTAGAAGAAATTATAGAAAAATCCAGATTGTTATAAGCAGGGCCTTTCAGAGAAAATGCGAGGTCCGGGGCAACTAATATGTTAAAAGCCGTTCTACGAGCCGTGACATCGCTTTGCCTTCTCCTATATTTTTGTCTAACATATTGAGATGCTAAGTTGAGGCCCCTAAAATTGCGAGGTCCGGGGCAGCTGTCCCTCCTGTCCCCCCCCCCCCCACTCTGATTGGCCCTGGTTATGAGTTCAAGGAATTAAATGTTCACTATCTTTAAACTTTTCTAGCGCAGTATGTAGAAGAAGTACTATGAAGATCCCTACCTTCAATAAAGCGCATGTTTACGAATGTTAACGATCACGTCAATAATCAAAATGTACATATTTCAGGCTTTTAAACGTCGCAGCTTTTTTATTCAGAAAATGAACAATTTTATGTGCGCTAACTCTGTCTTCTTTTGCTGTTTACAGCTTTCATTTCATCGAACAACGCTTCCACAGCTGTCAATTATAGGAACACTTTAAGAAGACTCATTCATCAAATCGTGCCAAGTGCTGGTAATAACGATGATGAATCAAGTTATGGAATTTTAAATTATGTAAAATGTAACTTAGTTCCATCTACTACCTTAGCAATTATGTAAAGTCAAACAAATGTTAACTGTATAACTTTGTATAAAAAATCCATTCCTTAAAAAAAAAGTTGCTGAACCCCAGTAGTTGTCATAGGCAGTAACCTCTGTAAGGAACTTAGTTATTATGGAAACAACTGTAAAACCGTACTTTACCACTGGATGGTATCAATGCAGTTTGACCATATCTTAACTTGACAGCTTATTTTAAAAGAATCTTCAAGGGTATAGAGAAGTAAGCGAAACAATTAACTGTTTTGCGGCATGTGTTGTATAATCGATCCAAATTAATTTTTACTTTTAATTAAAAGAAGATTATTTACATATATCAAGCTTTTACTCTAGATAGTTTTCGCGGTTTTCATTTTTCCAAACAACTACTAAGTTCGTTTGAAGAAGTCACTAAAAAGGTTAATTTTCTCCTTAGCAATTTTAGAGGTAAGTAAAGAAATATGTTTGTCAGAAATGGATAAATAAATACATTTTGGGGGTTTTTTACCCAATAAATATCAATATGGATCTAAGAGGAAAAAACTTATTAATTTGCGAGCACGTATGTGATGCTGAAACGGTTTCTCGCTTTTGTAAATTGTTTTTCTGCGCAAATTTGAACTCAAGTATGTTCCATTGAAACTGTCTATTGTTATTCTGAACAAATGTGTTTTTTACAGTGCTTTTATCTGCAAGTTTAGGCTCACATGTGTGAAACTGACACTGTTTCTCTCCACTATGAACACGGAAGTGCATTTGTAAACTGCTTTTTGTTTTGACTTCTCGCAGATTATTATCATGCCGAGTGCAATATTATGATTATTGATTACATCTATGGCAGTTGGAAATGCGTGAAACAATCTAAACGCTACAATAAACCTAGGCCATTTTATATTATGATTATAGGCACCTTGGTAACTATGGCAGTTGACAACACAGCACGACACTTTTGACAGTAATAAACATTATTGTTTTCTCACCGAAAACTACGTTTCTTCCACCGATATCGATATGGGGCTACATCCCTATGGCAACTACTGGAGGCGTGGCAATTATTGGCCCACTTACCCTGTTTATATTTCTTCACTTACGGATCCCTACTTATTATTTTGCCCAATAAGTTAGGTACGCAAACAAATAATATTAAAAATTTATTTTATGTAAATCCCAAGGCACGCGAGTCAATTCTGACCCACAGTAGGTGCTTAACTTCCCTTGTGAATTGAAATACAAATTCAAGGTAAAATATATTTAAATATGTCATTGAGATCATATCAAAAACTAAAAAATAACACTTTATTTAGATATACATTCAACTTAACTGCACTACCAAGTATATTTTACACCACTGTTTCTCTTATAAAACTTAACAGTAAACCAAATAATGTAATATCGCGCAATACGATACGACAAATCAGAATTATTGCTTTCGAGCACTGAGCAAAAAAGAATTTCTTTTCGGAAAACTTAATTTTTGTTTTCTTTTTTAGGGAACATAATAAATACGATGGAAGTACGATTCTGCATTTATACCAATTTAATAATGGATGACAAAAGAAACATATCAAGTATATCTTTTTCGACTAGATGTCCAATACTGTAAACAAAAAAAATAATATTTCAAGACAACAAACTTATCATATGAATAATATCCTTAATGAAAAAGTACCTTTGAAACATACTTTACAGTCACTTAATAATGTATCTACAATTTGTTGTCAATAAAAAAAAGGAAATGTGTATCGTGAGCTTCTTTAAAACCTTATATGCTCGTATCGAATTTTATATAGATAATACACGTGGGAGCCGACACATGTTTAAAGAGAATATTTAACACAATTATTGCGACAGGACGGAATTCATGGGAACTTCATTACAGTATAATTTATGAATGAGTATGACCGACTGTTACGTTAGTACGGTACAAAAAATATTAAGACACGTACATAAATTCTTTAAATAACGAGAAATCCTAATTTCTAATGAATACTATTATGTATAGTGACAAATATAATATTCTAATATTCCCCAAAGTAAAATTGACTTGGAAATTATCTATTCTTGGAACAAATATGAATTTCATATCATCAAAAATTTCCAAGTTCGTGCATTAATATGTTTTTTAATTACTATTATTTAAATTAATGCGTATAAATAATAAGCTCTTTAATGTAGGAAACTTGATTTCCTGTTAAAATTTTCAATAATTCTAAAACATCGCGTTTTTGCGAAAACGAGACTCTTTTGGGATTTTCATATATATTTAAAAATTAAAATTAAAACTAGACAAAAATCAGAAATTGGGCCAAACTTGTTTAATCTACGCGTAGATATTTCTAATAAAATTTGTTATAGTACGAGGGTGGATCAAATATAAACGAGCCTTTTGTAACTACGCGTTGCTTCGATGCGATATCAGTTACAGGTGTCTGTGGTCGGTGGGGGTGGGGTGTCTCAAAAGGAACAATGACCTTGGTGCCTCACTTCGGCCCCTCCTACAGTTGCCTTCGCGATGGGTGAAAGGGAGGTGCTTTCCTTCGTCGCACATACGGGTATTTGTAATGAAAAGTTGGCCAAAATTATTTTTTGCTGTTAAATTACTAAAAACGCTTTCAGCCACTAGAATATGATGTTTTTAAAAAATAAACCGCATTTTTTTAATAATTAGACACATACCGTGCTTCCGTAAGGTAGTGCATAAATTCTTTAAAAATTCAGGAACGAACTTTTAGGAAAAACGCTCGGACCCATCCATTTTTATTTTTAAATGCGCATTTTTTAAACAAAAAATATTTATACAAGGTGAGTCACGTAGAAGATATGACGTCATTGATATTTTTTTTAATGCCAACCCCTATATTTTATTATGGAATTTAAAAGAGCACATTTCTTTATATACGGTAAGGTAATAATGAGTATAGGTAACATAAGAAAATTTTGATGAAAAACGACATCAACATTTCACAGTATCAAATTTACTGGTAATGCAAAATTTAAAAGACAACTAAATAAAATGTTCAAATTGTGCATCATTGGCAACCTGACAATAGCCAAGACGACGAATAAATTCTCTTTGGATATTGTCAATAACTTCTGGAGATATACGACCAGTGAATTTAGAAGATTAAAAGCAAGAATTTGTCAAGAAATATGACAAAAGGTTTGAGTGTTACTCGAATAAGCCTTTCTATATTTAGTTGCCCGTTTAGGATATTTAGTCATGTCTTGCATAACTTTAGCAGCATCTGTTCTTCCATCAGCTCTTAACTTCATTTGAGCAGCATAATTTAACTCCTCACTGCTTGTATTAGTTCGAAGATGTTCAGTCTTATGCCTTTTGCTTCGTTCACTGGATTCCTTAAAACTCTTTTTCAGACGTCCTAGTTCTTGTCGACTGCGCGGTGTTTTAAAAGTGCCTTGTAGCCAACTCTCATTTTTTTTTCAAGAATAATTCTTTTATGTAATGCGAAAAAACCCATCTACATTTAATTTCGGTTTTTAAACGAGACATCACATTCTTGAATTCTTACTTGTTCTCAGAAGTATATTTTTCGCATTTTACCAAAAAACTTTCGGCGTATTGTAGTTTGCCATTAATGTCACTTTCATTAGATTCTTGCATTATATCAAAGAAATGCTGCCGTGTCATTACTTTGACTCCTGAAGGTCCTAAAATAAATAAAAAAAACCAACAAAATGACTCAGATCGAAATTAACGGTTTGGGGGATAGATTTATACTAAAGTTAATAACTCAGTGATTTGGATCAAGTTGGAACTAATTTTAATATTGAGTGATATTACAATGTCTGGTCTTTATTGTAAAACAAAAAACAACACCGGGAAATATACGGAAGTGTAACAAAACCTATCAAAAAGTTTGATGTCACATGAAAAAAGTACAATTCTTTGCATTATCTTTTAAAACCGTTATAAAATTTAGAAATTAATTGTAACAACTATAATATATACTGAAATACACTATATATACCTGTATCAGAATCCTCCATAATACACAAATTTATAATGTTACGCATAAAAAGAAAATACTAATTTCAAAATATAGGTATTGCGACACAAAACTGAAGTGTTTGGTTGCAACTAAATAAACAGTCGACTTTGGGCTTATCTGACGGGTACTGCAAGTATATATAAGGAGGGGGTTTTGCTAGTGAAAATATTCCTTAACACCTTAAGATTTATATGAGATATTTTTTTTGTAGCAACAATAAACTTTACGATTTAACCTTTTGGCCAACTTTTGCATGTAAATACCCGTATGTGCGTCGTACAACGTTTCTAAACATTGATTTAAAGATACTCCATTCTTAGATTTTGCTGAAGCGTCAAATACTGGTCTCAATCTTGTACTATTTTCTTTCAACACATGTGGATGAGGAAGATAATGATCCCATAAGTTTTCTTCTTCAACCGTCACTTTTTCGATTATGCCTTCTTTGAGCCATTTCATAAATACTTGATCATATTCTTCATAAAGTCCTTGTCGTTTTAATTTTTCTGTTGTAATAAGTAATCTTTTTTGAGCTATTTCTTTATTTGTTTCAATATTAGGGTGATTTTCTTTCCATGGAAAACATATTTCATATCGTTTATTTTCATTAATTGTTACTGCTTGTCGAAATCGCTCACAAATCTCTTCTTGAGCTCTTTCTCTTGACTTTGTTTCAACCGGATCAGTGATTCCCATGACATCCAAACTCCATAAATTTGATATATCAGCTTCTTGTAGAAACATTGATGTTACTATTAACGCAGCATCATTCTTGGAATTCTCTTCAGTTGGTTTCTTGCCCATTAACGTCCAACCTAACTTCGTCTCAACTGCTGTCATTCCACATTCTAGGTTATGTAATTTTCCAGTCATTAATTTACCTATTACATCTGCACCGATTAGCACTTCAATAGGATCGGTACTTTGACCCACATCTGTTAGTATGATATTCCTTTTTACTAATTCATGAACCCATGGTCCATTGTTGATACTGGGAATTCCATGACAAATTATATCTTAATTAAATGCCATAAAATTACAAGCATACTCATTATCTAGACTTTTTAGATGTATTAAATAGCCTCGATGATTCTGTGGCTTTGTACTTGTCCCACCAAACAGCAAATGTACAACTTGATTTTCACAATGTAGTTGATATTCCATTTCTTCTGCTGCTTGCTGTGAAATATATGATCGTTGCGATCCACTGTCCATTATTGCTCTTACTACGCGCTCTTTATTATCATTCTTCAATATTACACGTATTGTTTGAAGACAAACTTCTGGTATCAACTAGATTAGCTTCTTTATTGTGTTTGTTTAAATCTTCTGAAGTTGTTTCCCTTAATGATTTATCTTCACTCAATATTTCTCGACACAATAATATGGAATGTTTCTTTCCACACCATTGACATTTGGAATTAAATTTACATGCTTGAGTGTTGTGACCTGGTATCAGACAATTAAAGCAACAATTTCTTTCTTTAACGATGCTCCACTTCTCTTCCAGTGGCATTTGCTTAGCTTTTCCACATCTCGAACTACGATGTTCTTCTCTGCAAAATATACATAGATAATTTTTAGTACTTTGATTGACATTCTTACTTTCTCTTGTCAACAGTCCAGTAGCTGTTGGGATATTAACTTCATTTATCGATCTTATTTTCTTTTTTTCTTAATTTATTATTATTGTTACATGATGGTTTATTGTCATTCAAATTAAATCTATTGACAGCCATTCGTAGTCTTTCTTCATTTTCAACTTCAGATTGTAAGAATTCTGTCAACTTAGTTAACCTTTCTTCAATATTATCGCTTTTAATTGCTGTTGCTTGTCTTTGCCACGTTCGTATCAACTCTTCTGGTAATGATGATTCAACTAACGGATATAACAAAGCAGCACATTTATCTTTTGTAACACCCAGTGATTCTACAGCATGTAATTGAGTTTCTAATTTATCATAAATTTTTGGCAATGGAATTTGTTCATTTGACTTTATAGCCTTACTGATTACTAATGTTAACAACTCTCTTACATATACTTCAACTAATAACTCATCTTTACCAAAACGATTTTTTAAACTGTTGATAACTTTATCATAGTTTTGACTCGTTGGAGGAAAACTATTTACTAAATCTGCCGCTCTTGAATTCGGAATCATCGCTTGAATTAAATATTGAAACTTATCTTCTGTAGTGATGCTTTTATCTTCGTGCATATTTTTAAATTGGCTCCAAAATTGTAACCCATCTTTTAAATCTCCACCAAATTTTTTCAATTCAATTTCCGGTAACTTAAATCTTCTTTTAGAATCCACATTATCGCCAGCCGTTATTTGTTGACAAATTTGTGGTGTTTGCTCTGGTTGACTTGCTCTATTCAACTTAGTAACCTCTATTTTTGCACGTAGATATTTACTTGTGTATTTAGCAGCTACTTCATATTCATCTTCCATTATTCTTTCATGATCCTCTTTCTCAGCAGTTAATTCTACCATAACCTCACAAATTTTTGTATTTAAAGCATCCAACTCAAAAGATCTAGCCTCCAATAGTTGAAAAGTCACTTGTACCTCTTCAATAATGGGTTCTTGACGTATTTCTTCATTAAACGTCGTTAAAGCTCTTGTAAATGCAGCTCGTGCTGCTTTTCTACTTCTTTTTAATTTTTCCATTTGTGCGCTTGTCATCTTCTTATATATACCAAACTATTAATTTTCAATTGTAATCACAGATATATATTTTTCTTATGTCCTGTCACGGTCGCCAGAAATGTAATGACTAGATTGAAAATAAATAATAGTTTGGTCACCTTTTTATTTATTAAAACGCAAAATTAGAATTTTTGTTTATTATTTCAATTACACAATTCACAATGTCAAAAGATTGTTAAACAACTGAAAAGAAACAAAAAAAACCTTGATTCTTTAGAAAATAATAAAATAATAAGACAACTGAACTGACTAACTTCATTGTATCTAGCAGGATTCATTACAGTCGCCGACCGACGTATAGTGATCGATATAACTGATTTTGGAAGACAAAATTATATTTGCTAGACAAATTACATTTTTATATTAAAAACTTGTTATAACGATGCTTAAAAACTAAGCAAAAAGGTGAGAAGGGTCGTTCAGCCTCCTCAGCTCGAAGTTCAACTTTGGCATAAAGACTGTTGGTTACGCTAAGATTTTTGTAAAGCACCTAAATACAATTTTTTATAAAGTTTTACTGTCCTCCAAAAAAATGTACAGGCATTTTCTGCCTAAAATGTCTGTCTAGATATAGTGCCTCCAACAAATCAAAACAGTTATAAGAAGACGAATCATAAAGTGATGGTAAAATTTAAAAAACCTTTCGATGCCAAAGGTATACATTTATAACTAAATTATATTTAGTAACATTTGCCTTTGTGAATCGCTGTTCATTTTATCAATTTTTTTCGATGTGGCGGATTAAGGTGTTGAGACCACTTGATCGATTTTTCTTTTCGTAATGCATAATTCAATAAGATTTAGTCATTCAATTTAGCAATTTTATATATTGTGATCGCAGATCGAGTATGCAAAATTAATTTTTACTAATATAGAGAATTGCGTGTATATACAGGGTGACAGGAAATTTAAGTACGGCAAGCGCTTTCAAAACATTACTCCATCAACCCCATTCTTAGGAGTTAATAACACAACACAGACTTTAGGACACACTACCGCGATTTTCGAATATCTTTTTGTTCTTTGAAACTAAAGCAAACCTCGCCGAACTATTTATTCCGTCTGCGAACTTGTCACATTTTGCTGCTTATATATATATATATATATATATATATATATATATACGACATCTACTAGACGTTGACCCGGGCTTATTCACTGCGTAACTGCTCTCTCCATTCCCGCTTGCCTTTATATATCGTTTCCTTGTTTTTCTCGATGAATCTGGAAGCTTCACGCCTTTTCTCGCATATTCGACGGTTGTAACGCCTAGAAAGTTCGAGCCTTCTCTGGTATATTCGATTGGTGGCGCGTTATAGTATTATCTGCAAAATCATACTTTTCTGTTTTGACTTGAAGAGTTCTGGCACCCTAAATAAATTTTGAACGTTATCAAGCTGGCAGATTAGAGTTTCATTTCATCCTTGGTTTAGAGTATACTTTTCAGGTATATAGAGAACCCCAACCTCAACTACTGCAGCTCCGCCTTTATAAAGTGGATTTTTTTTGGTAGCAGCGCACTTGTTTTTATGTCTAGCATTCAGTTGTTTTCGCTGTCGCTTAAAATTGTCGTAATATAATCTAATTTTTCGATAAAACCATAGCAATCTATATACATTTATAAAGCTCAAACAGTAACCTTTTCAGGTAAGTCAAGACAAATTAAAGATTGCATTAAAAAAATTTGTCAGCTATTTCTCAAAAATAGTAAAGTTTGGAAAAAGCTCGTGTAGCATGTTATTGGAAATTAAATCTGCAGTAAAAAACTCTTCAAATAAGCAAGGTACGAGGAAGAATTGTTTTTGGAGAAAAATCATTTTTCGCCAATATCTCAAAAGTACATAGGCCATGGTATTCAAATTTTGTTATCACATTTCATTTCAGGATTAAAACAGCCTACGCTTTCGAAAACCGTTTTTCGCTATCATCAATACTAAACCAGATATTCCATAATGACAACCAATTTGACCTACCCACTGTCCACGCTTGGCAAATCTGTGATCACTTTACAGTTTTTTACGCACACGTAGTCGAGTTTTTTGTACAGTTTTTGCAAGATTAGCATTTGCATTATCAATTCCGGTTAATATGCAGCAATGCAAACATGTGTGGGCGGCCCATATGTGCTGTGGACCTTGGTTGTGCGTGGCATAGACCCCAATATGCAGAGGGCCTAACGGATGTTACTCTTCTTGGATGCGTGTTTAGAAAAGTGATAGCAGAGTTGAGTTCTCGGTTTTGTAAAAGAAAATCTTCTAGACAGATTATCTTTGCAATAAGATTCCATTCAAATTCCAGAAATTGCAGAAAATACAAAATATTAATCGATCGCTGGAGAGATTCTAAAATGTAATAGAAAGAGATTCTTGAAGGTTTCCATCAATCGTCTTATACTTTATCACCCCCATCCTAGTAAATCGTCAACAATCAACATATAAGCTGCGTATGGATGATTTTCGTTTGTTCTTTTATAACAAGGTATTTCGGAAGATCAAATTCTGTTCACCTTTGGATCATTGTAGATAGCTATTAAATGCGTTTTTATACAGCAGCCCTTTCTATGGATACCTGAGAATTACAAAAAACCTCTTGGGGGTCAAAAGTTGAAAATGCCAAAAATTTGTATGTTTTCAAGCAATTAAAGGCAACGGAGTAAATTATACGGTATATACCAAAAAAGATCAACATTTCATTTCTTGGATCAAGGGCGGTGTAACCCACCTATATATGGTATGCTCTAGTCATTGCATATCATAGAAATAAAAAATCTTTTGTAATTCGTCTCAAAATTCCACCTTAATTCCTCTCGTCTAGACAATTAAAATGTTAAAATAACTTATAACAACAACATTTTAATTTATATAGTACTTGAGACAATAACAAATTATCGTGTTTACATCCTAGACCAGCGATTAAAACTAATTTAATAAAAGCTGATTTCTTTCTCATTTTTGATGTATTCATGGGGTCCTCTCTCGGTTATTATAATTTCAATTAAAAGTTCTAAAGGGTTTTCCAATAAGAGGTGTTATTTTGATATTCAAAGAAAAGTGCCATTTTTTTAATATAAATGATCGGATGTTTATTTCATTATAAAGAGGAAGGTATGCCGTTAATAGTGGAAAATAACATCAGGCAAATGACCACCACGACCACGCTTACAGGACAATATCCTTTTCATGAAATTTTCCATAACCAAATCGCAAAGTGGCTGCCCTATGTCCTCGATAGCCTCACGAATTCCATCTTTGAGGTCTTGAATCGACGCTGGGCTGTTGGCGTAGACCTTCTCTTTCACGTGGCCCCAAAGAAAGAAGTCGCAAGGTGTTAAATCACAAGATCTCGGTGGCCAATTGTGATCACCTCTTCGAGAGATAACACGGTCCGGAAACTTTTTCCGTAAAAGATCAATGGTTTCGTTGCTTGTGTGGCACGTAGCGCCGTCTTGTTGAAAGTAAACGTTGTCCAGATCAATACCATCCAATTCCGGCCATAAAAAATCGTTAATCATCTCTCGATAGCGCAATCCAGTCACCGTAACTGTTGCTCCAGCCTCATTTCCGAAAAAGTAAGGTCCAATGACTCCGCCGGACCATAAACCGCACCAAACAGTCACACGTTGAGGATAGAGAGACTTTTCAACAATAACTCTTGGATTTTCTGAGCCCCAGATCCGACAATTTTGCTTGTTGACGAAGCCACCGAGGTGGAAATGGGCCTCATCACTCAAGATGATTTTTCGATGGAATTCTGGATCATTTTCATGCATTTCGACGACCCAATCAGCAAAGACACGACGTTGTTGATGATCGGCCGGCTTGAGTTCTTGTGTTAACTGGACTTTATAAGCCTTAAGACTCAAATCTTTATGCAAAATACGGTGTAATGACGTTTGTGGAATGGCTAATTCCAAAGAACGACGAGGAATGGACAAACCTGGGTTTTCTTTAACACTTTCGGCTACAACAGCAATATTCTCGGCTGTTTTTGAGCGACGTGCACGGGTTTTATTCTTCACATCACTAACTTGTCCCAAGAGCTCGAATTTCTTCACCAATTTCTGTATTGCGGTCCGACAAGGTGCTTCACGGTGACCCAAAAAATGTTCGAGTTTTACGAACCGTCTCTGCCAAATTTTCACCATTTTTATAGTGAATTTTAATAATTTCAATGCGTTGTTGAAGCGTGTATCGTTCCATATTTATTAATGGCGTAGTTTCTACTTGTCAAATGTCAAAAAATGATAGCTTCAAAAGTGACATCTACCGAAATAGCGGGCTATTCAAAATAACACCTCTTATTGGAAAACCCTTTATAATTTTTCGAATAAAACATTGCTTGTTCATAACCATTTAAGCAAAAGGGTGTTACCATCAGTAAAACAACAACAAGCATTGCTAAAAATAATTGTTATTTTTTACACTCTTCAAGTACTGGTTATTGCAATCTTTATTTAATGCCAGGTAAAACTGCTGATTAAACAAAAACTTCCTCTAAGGTAAAAGTAATAAATGAGAAGAAAGATACAAATAAAATAAAATAAAGAAAGAAATCGTGTTCTTACTAACGAATTATAAAAACATTTGAAACTGGTCATTTTTGATCCATCACTATATTTAGAATGAAAAACTTTCCGAAAGAATAAAATAAAGCTATCCATGACCGTACTCCTAAAATTGAAGGTAGTAGAGACTTTGTAACCAAACAGCTTATAAAGAAGAACAAACATTTTTTTAATATTTCACCGAATATGTTAGTCTTTCTTATAGTTTCCAAGCTAAATGAAACGTATAACGCAATTGAATTCATCATTTTCGGTTACTTCCTGTTCAGCATATCTCCAGTCAATCAATAAATTTGTTTGCAGCAACGGTTTCATTTTTGTCTGAATCCTACTAGCCATAAAAATAAAGAAAAATAACTTTCTAAAGGTCAATATAGCAAAAAACACAATCTAAAATCAGAACAAGTACTGTTTGCGCAGGGAATAGGTTGATTAGGAGTTAAACTTGGAAGTACCTATTAGTCACGTCCTTGAACGAAATGTGTCTCTTCGTATTTATGTACTTTAGATTTAGAATCAGCAAGAACACGCAATTTCAAACAATTTTATTTAGGGTAGCTTTGGTATTCTTTATTATTTTATTTACTATATGAATGGCAAAAGGTCAATTTTTTACATGCTCAGTTATTATTAGAAGTAGAAGATTATCCTCTTTATGATTTTTTTCATTTTTTGAATGTAACCTATAAAATGAGCGAGATTTACAACTTGACTAATTTTATGTTTCTTGTAAAAAACCGCTTGGTTTGTTTGTTATTGTAGATACATATCTCTTTAATTATTACAAGCTGGAATAACAATCTTTCTATAACAAAAAGTGAAATTTATATAGTCGATTTTATGCATAAAGTTCATGGTTAGAAATCACTGTTTTCAAACTTCAATGAGTATTCTACCTAAACCGTATAAAAATCGTTCAGGTATGAAAACAAACTGACAGTTTTACCAGTAATTTATTCATGAATGTTACGATAACACTAGTAAATGCGTTTTCTATATTTTCGATTGATTTTAAAGTGAAAGATGTTATCATTATCATATAGAAAGGCTTGTCACAAAAATAATGTAAAATGAAAACCTAATAGAGAAACCTTACTAGACGAGTCGACAATAGATTTATGCAGTTTTTCAACTACAAATTGTATGTTAGAGAACTTAGAAAAATCAATTTTTGTTAAAATTAGCTTTCCCAAGTAAATTTCTTTTAAAAGATACTTATGTTCACATAACCACAATAAGTTTTACGGGATATAATTGGTTTTTTGATATCGTGCAAGAGTTCATGATAAAACATTTTTTTGCAACATTTACAAAGAAGAAATGGTCAGATTGCGTGAATTGTAAGTTTCATTATTTTGTCTGTTTGAGTGATTATTTCATTGTAAAAGCATTTCACAAAAAAGGATTTGTTTTATTCCTTTGAGAGCGGTTTAGGTTATAGCATGTATTCATTGCTTAACCAATTTCATAATTTCATTTGGATGACATTTTCAGTACAGCTTTTTTAACTTTTACTGGTTGTACTAGCAAAAAATTCTTATAAAAATGATTTTTGTAATTTTAAATTACAGCTTACAATCATCTTACAAAGAAATAATAAATCGTAGATTAATGAGTGCCTTTGAAGGATAATTTAAAGAAAATGGAGAGACCAACGAATATTCCTTTTTTAAATTGATCATTGAATAATTTATTTACGTGTATATTAAACATCTGTATTCCTTTTGAAAACTAGAGAAGAGATTGATTGTCATTAAAACACTTTTAAAATTAGTACTCTACGAGGAAGCATTTCATTTGCTTCTTGTAACAATAATAAATTCCCATGCGATGCAGTGCATACACATATGTAGTTTGAGAACTAACTTGTGTTATTGCTTTATACCTACTATGAAAAACGAATGTTAAAATGTTGATAATCATTACTCATTAGGTATGCATAATTAACATATCACGACGTCTATTATTTTCAATGTTATCACGCAAAGAAGAGAAATAAAGACTTTGATGTTACTAGACAATAAAAGCGTAAAATACCGTAAATTCTGACTAAATAACATTAACATTGTAAAAATTTAACCTAACAAATATAACTTTCACCACATCGATGTTTAAATAAAAATAATTATTCTGAGGTAGAGGAAAATTGTAAAAGTTAATAAAGTAAATCGATATCACACCGTTACGTGGTTGGTAATTTTTATCTGTTATTTGATATTTGATACAATATCCTAAATACTTTTTAGATTTTCCGTACATATTGAACGAAGCGGTTAAATTAGTAAAAATATTGATTTTCATTTACACAAAATAAAAGTTGTTATAATTGAGTCGAGTTCCCTATATGACAGTAATCCTTAATGTCGAAATTAAAACGTCATGTATTTATTAAAAGAAACGTAAAACAAAAGGAAAATTATAAATGACAATGTGGTAAGACTCTTCAAAACCAAAAAAGGGAAAAGTTTATGTTTTTCCTTTGAAATGAAATAAACTACGGTGAGCTCTTTTGACAAACTAAAGATGTAAGAGATAAAAATTCAATGTGGCAGCAAAAACCTCCACTTGATCCAAAACAGATGATAAACATCTTCATTACAACATACACCTTTTAGCAATGCGTGTAAAGCCATTCTCTTAAGCCTTTTAATTTTCATGAAAGATCCCTCAACTTTACGGTCTTATAAAAATCCATAAACAGTGTAATGTTTCCAAGAAATATACAGGAAACATATTGTCTTTCATCTGTAGCTATATGTGATTAATTAAATTTAATTCCAAGCTCCAATATCAGAAAGATAATTCCATGAATATGTCATTTTACAACAAGCACACATATATGGTACAATCAGAAGTAGGTAAAATACTAGGAAACGACAAGTTAGAAACTGCACAGAAAAGAGCCGCTGGTGCTATCTCGATAACTAACAAAATCCACTACCAAGACATGGGTGAAGAATAAGTAAGTACGAATCTGAAACAAAATCTTATTAATGAGATTGAATTAATAAAAACTTACTAAGGTGTTATAGAGACCCTGTAGACCTAAGAAAACAGCACCTTCGTGGAATTTCTTTAAAATACCAAAAGAGCAAACAAAAACAATTTGGTGATCAGGTATGACCCAACAAATACTAACAGTTCAAAAAAACCCAAAAAATGCTCGAAGTATCAAAACACTAAAGCAGAACGTTTGATGCCAACTGAAATGTCAGTAACACCATGTACCAAACTGGCAGCTGATCTTTGTCAGCTACATGGAAAGTAATCTTGAGTGATCCAAGACTACTAGTAAAGGCATCCCGAGACAGATTCAAAGTCAGTTATCAACAAATTCAAAACGATTATCTCTAGACATGACATTCCGTTGCTGTTAAAAACTGATAGTGGACCACAATCTTCAGATCCACAGACAAGTTGTAACCCAAATTAGGTAGATGAGGGTTGGACATTAGTAATGATTGCTCTTTCGATGCTCTCTTCAGTAAAATGTGTTGGCGTGAATGTTAGAAAAACAGAGACTTAAACAAATTCCAAGTTCATTTAAATATTTACAGCGATCCAGATATTTTTTAAAGAAGTGACTTTAATCAATGATTTTATTAAAACAATTCGAGATGAGAAAGTATGGATTGCTGATTTGCAGAAGCAACGAGTGATACCAAGATTTTCAGAGCAATCAAAGTTTTACACATTATGAAGGCAGATAAACAAACATTATGAAGAAATCTAAAATTTCTAAATCCCTCATAAGCACAAGGTAACGACTAACAATCAACACAATCAGTAAAGCCAACCATTTCCAATGAGAAACTGCAATATTCTCCAAAGAGAAGCCAATAGAAATATTCCAGAATCAAGAACTAATCTGAATACTAAATTCGCTTGTTTTTAGATATCTTCACTTGAGACTACAATTAGTGGAGCCACTATCGTTACATTTTTAGTTGTCTTAATTCGTTCACTTTCCTGTCTTGTACTGCCATTTCGAATGGTGTGTTAATGTTCAGTTCTGTTAGATTCCTCTTGATGTTACCACATAGAACGACCTAGGGACGTTTTCCTACCAACTGACCTGTATAATATTGCTTTGTATCCCTATCTTCACTTCTAAATACATGTCCTATTGGAATCTTACAATACTCGTCAATAGTGGTTGCCTCGTGAGATGAGTTCGGATCTTCATTCGTGAAATTTCTGCAGTTATCTTGTTTCTCTTGATATTCAAGATTAATATGACAATTTTCTCTTTCTACTTCTTTCAGAGTCATATACCACGTTTCACATCCATATATAAGGTAGGAATCATAATTCTCAGCTTGTTTTCTTGGCAAGAATTTGGACTTCATCATTTTTTGTAGAGCTCCTGCTGTTTGGTTGCTGCTCAAGGTATCGCTATCAGTTGTTATTGGATTTTGTGCATCGATTGGTCGTATTCATTTGCGTGACTTTAGAAGCCTCGGTTTTTTTTTCAGCATTAATTATTAACCCGACTTTTCCTGCTACATCTTTATATTCCTTATACCTTCTTCTTGTCTTATTTTTGCCTTTTCCTATTATGTTTATGCATTCAGACTAATTATGCCAAAACTGAGTGCTGCTTTCTACCTATTGGGATTCCACATAATAACTGTTGAACTCTGCAGATGACCCATTCTATTATAAGACTAACAGTGGAGAAATCAAATCTGCTTGCGTTAACTCGCTTTCGCATCTAAAAATGTCTGTATACTGATTGCTTTTTCGAACTCTTCCGTTCGAGTTTTCTCAGCATGCTCTTTCAATTAAAGCTGTGTATTCGTTTTTTTCAACAACATCATAAGCTTGTTTAAAGACTACGAATACGTTGCAACATCTCTCTCACTCTCATCGTTTTTCTAATATTTAACGACTATTGAAGATTTGAGCGTGGTTTATCTTCCTTTCCTGAATCCGCATTGATACTCGCCTATGTCCTTTTCAGTGTACAGTGACAGTCTCTTCAACAAAAGTATCTTGTAGTTCGCCCATAATAAGGATAAGCAACGATAATTATGGCACTCCATTTTGTTCCCTCCCTTTTCTTCCAGCAGGACTGCCTGACTGTAATTCTTCTGCAAATGTTTTAAGTTTTGGATTCCCTAGCAAACTTCATCCAGTATCCCTTCTAGTTCTATTTCTGCGGTTTTGTAAGTTGTGTAGTTCTCTTCTTGATTTCCCAAGAAATTTAGAAGTTCCTCAAGCATTGCTTAATTAAACTGATTTTGACTAGTTCGAAAATGAATTCAACAACGATAGTATTAGTAACAAAACTGGATAGTTACATAGATGGCCAATTTTCACATGTTGAACATTTTTCATCTGCCAACAGATTTACACATTTCTGAAATCGTAGACAGAAAGTTTCAAATTTAAACCAATGTTAATATCCAGATTCGCAGTGAATGAAAAGAAAGATGATGAATGCAATAACGTTAATTTTTGCGTAGATATTAAAAAAAACTAAATATAATTGGATATGAAACAATAACATAAAACATTAGACAATCCCTTTAGTACTTACGTGAACATAAAGAAACGACAACGGATTCAATAACGTTGTAAACAGGAAAGCGCCTTAAAACCTATTGAACTAGTTGTAGTAGAAATGCCAAGTTGAATACTTTAAGATTTGTTTTAACATTTGATATTTCATGTCAGTGTTATACATCCCACGTAAAAATTAAATCACAATTAAGTTGGAAGTTTGAAGTCATGCAAATCGTGGTAATAAAACTAAAGTAAAAATACTTACATGCATGTGACAAATACTTTAAACTTCTACAGCTGCTTTTCTAATTTTATAAAGTACACCACAAAAAAGCTATTTGAAAATTAAGAAAAATGATTTAAGTTTGCGCCTCCAATTAGGTACTGATCAATTCGAAAACATTAGGTATTTTAATTTTAATCCTAATTTTGAAAAGTTGTTGGTTAACGACTATTTTTAAAACTTTTCACACTGATCGTAAAATTTCATATCTTATCGCCGTTGTTATTATTATTACATTAGCACATGTAACTAGTATACACGCTATGTTTCTTTAGTTACATACTTCATACACAAATCCGGAAGTTGGTTTTCTGAATTCTCGTGACGCAAGTTAATTCGCAACAGCAAAGTAAATTTTCTTGTTCTTTATCCTCGATAAAAATATATTTGCTTGTGTAGCTAAATTTACCGAAATTTTGGTATTAAGCAACAAATTATTGTGTGAAATGTATCTAAAAAGAAATTCAGAAATTCTTGAAAATAAAAAAATGTATCCGCACAAAAATTATATTTTATTGGATATCCATTGTTACCTTTTAGCAATTTCATTCGATACCTAAATCAAGTTTCTAGAAATTTTAGGTATTTCGAAAAAAATTTAATTCAATATTAACTTACAAGCTTGAAGAATTTCTAAGTTATACCAACCGCATCATAAAGTTTCTTGGAACAACTAAAAATTTCCAGGTTATTTAATCAATCTTCAAGTTGGGAAAGTCGTTAGATTAATCAGTAGCGTGGGGCAACACCTATCGCAGAAAAGTTTATTTAACATTACTACCACTTTGTTTTTATTAATCTAAATATATTTTTCCGGGAAATTACGGAAAAAATCGTTTGACAATGATAAAAGTGGGTTGCTATCGTATATGTAACTTGGATATAAATAGATAAATAAATCACATTTCTGATTTCTAATACGTCGAAAGATATTCTTCTTAAATCTTTAAGTCAATCGTCTTCCAATTCAATCTATTTATTCGAGCGCGTGCACTGAAATTGCGTTTCATTTTCGCAAACATCAGAAAGGTAGGTAGGTGGTACAGTATCGAGTTTTCTATATAGCTTCCTTCGAGAAACATACAAAAGCACTTTTTTAATAAATTCTATTTAAATTTCGAGAATAATTCTTTCCATTCTCGGTGATTCTATTTAGTTAGGAACTTATAGTGTCAGAATTTCTGTGTATCCAACGTAATTAGAAAGTTTCTGAAATATGAATGTATGCGTCGCTACTTGCAGGGAGTGTAGTAATACTCATTAAAATAATAGTTCAGAAAATCCAGAAAGTCATCATCATTAACAAAGTTATGACTTATGATCGAAGATAGTGTAGAAGTACCGTATCATTCTCTTCCATTAAAGTAAAAAAGAATAACTACATTTTACTCAAAAACCTTAAGACGCTAAGTATATTTAGGCAACATTTCAGGCCAAACAAAATAAATATTGACACCTTGAAAATTCATAATTTGTTAAGGAAACAATAAATGTCATCGTAACAAATAAAATTGTGGTCATTCGACATCTAAACTAGTCTGTCACGACTTCTAGTGACAAAGTAAATTCAAATTGAGTTTTTCTTTGAAAGAATTCAGAAACAGACCCGGCTTTAGACCGCCTGAAGACACAAAGTTTTGCGATAAATTAAAAAAGTAGTGTAAAGGTACTATAAGTAATGCAGTTGTGGCAACGCGGTATCCACCTACATAACATTGTACATCATTCATTTGGTCACAAAGAAGAAGATGAACTCAAAAGCAAGACTTCTTGTTGAAAATGTCGTGTTTTGGGTATTTTTTACTTTTTTATGAAAACACTACTAACGAAAGTATTAAATCAGACTTTTCTTAATCTTGAATTAACCAACCAATTACCAATCGGTTGTCGTTGCAAATATTGTTTTGGCAAAGATTAGGAATAAATAAATAAATAAACTTGTTCATCACAGCTGAGAATAGTTCTTTCCGCTAGGTTCTTGTTATTAAACAAACATTCAATAGACCAGCACTAGTCAGCCTCTTGGATAATATGACCCTAAAGATTCATCTTCAATTTGGTCCATTTCGGTTCAGTAATTAAGACAAAAAATAAAAATTCCTCGATATACCTTTCAAACCCCCTAAAAAGGTCATAACACATATCTGATAAACAATGTTTAAGTACATACACCGATCAGATTTTTCGGATTACCCAAACTTCCTTGAATTAGTTACATTTTTTGAATAACTTAAGCTCTACGAGTCAGAGAAGTTCAATTTAAATTTGAAAAGTGAGAAAATAGATACCGGTGTTCAAGTCATGTAATTTATGTATTTTAAAACTTTACTATAAAAAATGTTCTTCCTAAAAGCCGTCTCTCGAATGAAAACTTGAACTCTGGTCCTAATCATTGTTATAAACGATCGTTTTCCATTATCTAAAGAAGGGAGATTGAAAGAAACATGAGATTAAAGCAGCAGAGGATAGGAATTATTGATTCTCTTCAATAAATGTAGAGTTAACAAGAACAAAACCTTAGAAATCTTTCTTATACACTATAAACACATCAAATTTGCAGTCGTTTCGGATGCGGAGAATTTAGGTAGATGAGAAAAGGGGATTAAAAAATGAAATTTAAATTCACATTCTAATTATAGAATAAAGAAAAAGAAAGATTGTAATCAACCAACTTGATAAAGTCATCCGGCGTTATTGTTTGCACGTGCTGTATAATAAATGCAAGTGCGACTTTCTTCCTCCAGAAATTTTAGTAGAGTTTGCTTAAATAATAACTGTCATACAAAATAAGTACGTGTATGATACCGATAAGATAAATATGAAAAGAATTGTCATTGTCAAATGGGAAATTATCGCATTTCCGGTTTATATGGAATTTCTGTAACTGAATACAAGGTTTTTTTTTCACTACCATATCAATATTTGCGGTTTGCAATTACATAAGATAAAGTAATGGGTACAAACGTACTTTTAAAGAGAAAAAAGAAACTGACAGAAAGGAAAATTGAAAGCTACATCAAAAAATGAAATTTTAAAGCAAATATGGTTAACTTCAATGTTTTAAGTGAACTTTCATAAAATGTCAACTTGATTCTCTAAAAAGACGGTTATTCGCCTTTCATTTCATTTACTAAATGTCTAAAAAAATTTTATATATTACCTAACAATAACCCCACCAAAAAATTCTTTAAATTTTAATTTTGTTATTAGCTGTAGAAGATGGTTGATAAAGCAATTAGCAGCTTCCATTTTAGACATATTAATAAAGAATAAGCACTAAATGCATGTACAAAGAAAAGTCAAGTTAATAAAGGTAGACGACTTAACTCGACTGTAATTGTGTCGGTAAGAACATTCGCATATAAAATAAAATAGCGGTAACTAAAGTTTACTTTTATTATTGTTATTAATACATTAAGTATAGTGTTTAGAGGAAAGTAAATAGTCAGTAATAATGAAACTCGGGTTTATTTTAGTTTAATTCTGGACAATATTTCGCAGAAAAATTGTCCGCATCTTCAAAGTTTTGAAAATGTGTCTAACATAAGTTACCTTTCAGTTTCGGCAATTATAATAAATTTAAAAATTCAAGAATCATACGAGTACGTTTTGTCAAAATATGTCACTAAAAAATGTATCTATGGGAAGATATTATTCCTCCTACTAAATAAATAATTATATTTTTACAATTCCTTGGTCGTTTGCAAATATTCAAAGAAACTGCAGTTACAATACAAATAATGTAGTATTTTTAGGATGTGTTCCAAGAAACAATGCAGCATCAAATTAAAGAAATATTGAAATTTCTTAAATGAAAACTTCTTGGTATAGTCATAATAAGGAAAATTCGGAATACTTCATTATATACAGGGTATTATAAATTCGACTAGTTGTATGGGGATCTCAAAAACCGTAAGATACGAATTTGTTTAAATTATTGCAAAGTTGCATATTTCCGTGCCTAACAACATGCCGTTTAAAAAGTTTAAAAATTTTGAATACTTCCGGAGATATCCGGAATAAACCAAAATAATAATTTTTTGTTTTTAATTTCTTACGCCTTTGTTATCAAATTTATTTAAAAACTAATAACACATTATTAGAGCACTTTTTTATGTTCTTTAAAACTACGTATTCATTTTTTAGATACGACGTTTCGTATTTCAGGTATCATCATCAGGTCAATTCTTTTCAATACGGACCTGAATTTCTTTTTACGTTTTTGTCAAAAACTGGTTTTCAAATGTATAATCCCATATTATTTTTTAAAAAAATTGCGTTGTGTGGTAAAGAAAATGATGCTTCTTCTATTGTCCAATTTTTTGCTAGTACGGTCCTGGATATCTTAATCAGGATTCATATACTAAGACAAATTAACATAACTGTAAAACTCAGTTTGATAAATAAACTCAGTCTAAGTTTATTTAAACTTAGTTTATTATTTTGTTTGTGTTAAAAAGTATTTGAACAAACGAAAAGGAAAATTCACAAAAACAACAACTAAAACTAGACTGAAATACTGAGAAATCTAATAACAATAACAACTATTAAAATTAAATTCAAAAAAATAAATAAATTTTTAATTTTTTCATAAATGCTCAAAAAGATCACCATTTGCATCAATACATTGATTTATTTATTTATTTATCGTCTTATGGTTATTATAGCTCTTTGAAGGCCCCTCCTGTCCAAAGAAGTAAATGTATTGAAAATGCTCAGTATTTCAGTTTAGTTTTAGTTGTTATTGTGAATTTGATTTTTGTTTGTTCAAATACATTTTAACACAAACAAAATAATAAAATAAATTTAAATAAACTTAGACTGAGTATGTTTATCAAACCGAGTTTTACAGTTATGTTAATTTGTCTTAGCATATGAATCCTGATTAAAATATCCAGGACCGTACTTGCAAAATATTGGACGATAAAAGAAGCATCATTTTTTTACTACAAAACGCAATTTTTTTAAAAAATAATAAGGGATTATACATTTGAAAACCAGTTTTTGACAAAAACCTAAAAAGAAATCCAGGTCCGTATTGAAAAGAATTGACCTGATGATGATATCTAAAATACGAAACGTCGTACCGAAAAAATAATTACAGTTTTAAATAACATGAAAAAGTGCTCTAACAATGTGTTATTATTTTTTAAATAAATTTGAAAACAAAGGGGTCAGAAATTAAAAACGAAAAATTTTTATTTCGGTTTTTTCCGGATATTTCCGGAAAAATTCAAAATTTTTAAACTTTTTAAACGGCATGTTGTTAGGCACATAAATGCGCAACTTTGCAATAATTTAAACAAATTCGTATCTCTTACGGTTTTTGAGATCCCCGTACAACTACTCGAATTTGTAACACCCTGTATAATTGCTAATAACACTGGTCAACATGAGTTTTTTTTCTTATATTCTATTAGGTGTCCCGTGGCTGCTTTAGTATGTTAATTCTTACACTACGTTCCAAATTTGGCCATACGTCACATTTTTGAGAAAATCTCTATAATATTAATATGCTCTTAATACGCACGTTACATAATAAATTTTAAGATACATGCTCAAAAATAACATGCATGACCAAATTGTTATTAGAAATAAGTTAATTTCAACATGCTCAACTTGTCTAAACTTGTTAGGTGACCTCATGCAATAGCAACTTCAGCACTCCGCCTATTTTTACTTGAAAACCAATCATATTAATAGATGCCGATATCAATTGCAGCGAAGCTATATGTGCAGGTAACGATGAAGAAAATATTATTCATATAAGTAAGTGTAAGAGTGGTAATTATCAAAATGTCTCGCGAGCGTAAAAATAATCCGAACTGTTTCTGCTACGTATTGTGGAGAGTTTACCATTCAACAACATAAACGTGCCATTACACCTCTGACAGGAAAGGCATATTTTTTGTATTTTGGTGTAAAAGTTAGAAATCAAGATAAGTACTGGGCTCCTTATATATGCTGTGCGCGATGTGCCGTGATTTTGAAAGCGTGGTTAAACGGTAAAACACTACCTATGTCATTTGTAGTTCCAATGATTTGACGAGAACAAACACATCATATTACAGACTGTTATTTCTGCTCTATTGCAGTCTTCGGATTTTCAAGTAAAAATAAAAATGAAATTGTATATTCGAACTTACTTTGATTATTTATTATTATTATTATTATTATTATTCAAAACTTACGTTTTGCAAGTCGGCTTGTGCCTCATTCAGAAGAATTACCGGTTCCTACGTGCGTCGCCGTTGGAGATTGTTAACTTCAACTTGTCTCAAGACGAAATAAATACGGACGAAGAACGTGCCGCATGTTCCACCACTGATGAAGAATATATACCATCGCAAAAAGATAAGCCCCATCTTATTACTCAACCGGAATTAGATGATCTAGTTCGTGATTTAAATTTGTCCAAAATTCAAGCTGAGCTGCTGGGATCAAGGTTACAAGAATAAAAATTATTAGCTCCAAATACAAGCATCCATATATCGCAATCGACAGAAAGCTTTCTCGCAATACTTTGCTACAGAAAACGACCTCTCTTTCTGCATGGACATCGACGGGCTGATTGTAGTTTTAGGTTACAAGCAGAATCCTAATGAATGACGTCTTTTTATTGATTCGTCAAAATGAAGCCTGAAAGCTGTTCTTCTTCATATAGGAAACAGTTTTCCATCAATTTCTATTGGGTACGCAGTTCACATGAAGGAAACTTGTGAAAACAAAAACAAAATTCAATATAAAAAGTACACTTGGTATATTAGTGCAGACCTCAAAGTGGTAGCTGTTCTACTGAGATTGCAATTAGGATACACAAAGCACTGCTGCTTCCTTTGTAAATGGGACAGCAGAGCAAAAGGTTCGCACTATACTGTCAAAACGTAACGCATCATGCATTGGTCGAACCTAGTAAGATTCTACTTCCACCTTTACGCATTAAGTTGGGACCGATGAAAAACTTTGTTAAAGCAATTAATAGAGAAGGTTCAGTGTTTTTATATTTAAAGCAAAAGTTTCCCCATTTCAGTGATGCCAAGATTAAAGAAGGAATTTTTGTGGATCCTCAAATTAATGTGTTAATGAAAGATAAAGATTTTGAAGATTTACTAAATTCCAGAGAATTTGCAGCATGAAGAACGTTCAAAGCACTAGCACAAAACTTTCTAGGAAACAGAAAATCTGCAAACTACCAAGAGCTAATGAATGATCATATCAGGCACTAGGTGCTATAATGAGTTTGAAAATACATTTTCTTCATTCTCACTCAAGCTTCTTTCCTTCTAACCTTGGCGATGTTAGCGATGAACATAGGGAACGTTTTCATCAAGACATATCGTCCACTGAGAAACGTTGCCAAGGAAAATGGAGCAACGAGATGTTAGCTGACTATTGTTGGATATTGGTTTTAGAAACAAAACAAATGTCACATAAACGAAAAGTGTCAAGAAGAACTTTTTAAATATCCATGTATTCCTTAATAGCAGTAAAATTATGATTTTTATTTATCTTTTGTGACGTGATGAAAATATTCTCTTTTTATTTTCAGCACGAGAAGCTATAAATAACATAAAATATTGCTCAAAAGTCTAAAAAAGATTTTGAAAACTAAAATTCGTTGACCAGTGTAATTTACTTTGATAATACTTAATAAAAAATCTCTACATATATTTACCTGGTTTTTAGATCTAAGCAGTCCAAATTACTTTGATAGTAACACATTGATATACACATCTCAGGTAACTAAGATCGAGTAATCATCGTCTTTCATTAGATAGGTCTATCACCTGTTTCGTTTCTCCATGCTTTTCCCAGATCAGCCTTCCAGTGCGATGTCTTCTCTTTTGTCATAGTCTCATAATTAAATATTTTAGACGATCTATGTCGTTCTATTTTATTTGGGCGGTTTTGGACATTTTTCTCTATATTTTCACAACTTTTTTTCATAGTTGTCGTCCAACGTAGCAAACTTATAATCGTTATAGATGTTCTTCCCTTCAACCAATAGTGATAAATTTGATAATGTGGTAGAGGCTCTGGGTGTATTGCCATGGGAATACAGGTATGACGTAATAGGTGAATCGTTTCTGTGTTTGAGACTGTAGTGAAACGACATAATTAGCTCAAACGTGGCGCTGGTGTTCGTGTTCGATAGTGTTCCTATTATAAATACTTTATAGGGATATTATATAGAAACATTCATTCGTTTGATGAAACCGGACATACTATGGTGTGACATTGATTTGATGCACGTCTGGTAGAGTGATAAGAGTTGTCGAAGTTGGCATAGGATTGCGATGATGGCACTGTTGGTACAAAATGGTTTCTTGCAGAACAGCTAAATGTCGCAGTCGTATGAAACAGTGGCTCTGGCAAGGAAAGGGCTTTAGTATTGCAAAAGGATGCCTCTGTCGTCCCTATTAGCAAGCTTTTCTTTCATAGACTTAGCATTAAAACTACCTTTTTATTTACTAATTTCTTCTCCCAGTTCTTCGTATTACTTTTACTGTTCTTAGGTATCTTAAATTGTTCTTCTGTTTATTTTTCCCCATGATATAACAAGAGTTGCGATTCCGATGTATGTATGATTTCTGTTAAGCCTCTTTATGATTCCCATGCCGTTTGTTCCTGTCAAATACCATTAGGTAAACTGTAATTTTAATTAATAATAATTGCTGTCATTCTATGAGGATTTAATCTCCTAATAATCATTATAATAAATATAATGTTTTATACATATAAAAGATTTTAGATTGTGAATGGGATTCGATGCATCTTTGATACACCGGACCATTGCTGTATCAGTTCTTCTCCTTTCCATTTTGAATATCTAAGTATGCTTTGGCATATTAGTAGAAGATATAATAAAGCTTTTTGAATGTAATTATATAAAGAATAGCACCAGTGGATGGGTTTTACATAAGACTGCAAATCCATTACAAACTTAGCTATCAACTAAGGATGATATTTACAATACAGAAAGCAATGTCATCTATAACTCAAACGAAGATTTTAGACAAATTGCAATTGAATAAACATGTCTTATAGTGTAGCGTTACCAAGATACAAACTATCAAATTCACTCAGAATTTCTTGTATTCAATTTTTGCTTCTTATCTACAGTGACCTACGAAACTGTTGCAATGATTGGATTATCAACATAAAGTGCTTGAAGATTCTTGTTAGGTGGAAAAAAACAGAAAGTTATTAAAAACTCAGTTACAGAACTAGAATAAGATAAGGTTTCATTTAAAACAACAAGCAAATAGTCCTAAATTATGTGACTTGCACTTGCACACACCGAACTAATACTTGAGTAGCTTTCTTTAGTTTCTAAAATTGCTTGAATCCTTTGGGGTGTACTCCCAATTAAGTTTTCTAAATAATCACTTCGAATCTTGTTCCATTCACACTTCACGCATTCCCACAGTTCATCAAGCGTTTCCGGAAGAGTGTCGTACTTTGCCAAGCGTTACTTTAAAACAAACCAAACATTTTCAATAATTTTGATGTCTGGTGACCGAGAAGGCCAACCCAGAAGACATGAAACTGGTGGCGACTTCTATAAACTCTATTGGCATGCAGATTCTGACATTTTGATTTTCTCATATTTATTTTTATGTCGATTTGAGGTTATTATTATTTTCTGGTGTTGATTTTTAAGGTATTGTATACCTTATTTATTGCGTAGGCGTGTGTATTCATACGTATGTGTACGTTGTTATTTGGTTGTAGACTTAAGTGCGATTTGCACATTTCGATTACAGAATGTCATCAAAAATTGGGAGAAAGGTGCCAGAAGGGATGTGAGTATATTTTTGCATTTTACGAAGAAACTTATTATATGTATGTATCACCAGGTAAATCACATTAATCCAATCACGTGTATTTTTTCAGACTTTCACATCAGAAGCAAACTATTGAAAAATGCACTTCGATGTGTGCAGATGAGCATCCATTCATTCAAAGACTTGTTTATAGGATGTAACAGTCTATGTTGAAAATAAACTGTAGGTACTAATTAAGAATAATAAAATTATTATTAAAATGGAAGTTTTCGTTTAAATCTAAGTAACACTAATAAGTAAGTCAAACTAATAAATAAATAAATGTCTGGAATATTTATCTACAAAATATATAAAGCCACTAAACAAGAAATAAGAAACACGTAAAAGAAGAACGAGAACGCCTGCAAAACTCTTCAATGTTCCCTTGCAAAAGTAAGTAATGTGATAATAAGTTAATAATTGCAAATATTATCAAACAACACTGAACTCACATCACTGTCATTCAAGAAAAATCACAAGAATTCTCTTCAGACGTTCAAAAATCTACATAAAAATTACAAGCCAACAAATGGAAACTACTGGAAACGCAGTTCAAGCACCGCCATGTTTGTTTTGTTTGCAGCGCTACTTTGGCAATGAGTTTTCACTATAGAGTGATCTTTTATCCAAGATAGTGTTTTTCTAGCATAATGTTTAAGATGTCCTCTGTAATTGAAATCATTTAAACTATCCATTAACGATGCTTTCAAAATGTTAATATAACCGTCAGCGTTCATTCGTCCTATTCTTGCAATTTTACCGACTTTATGGTTCTTAATACAGTCCCAGATCATAAGATTTCTTCCGCCGAACTTCACTGTTGGCATTACATGTTGGTCAAAAAGTGGCGTTTGAGGCTGTTTTTATACCCATTTATAGTTTATTTTAGTTTCGTCCATACAAATCACCTCCATACAGTCTGCTACTGCTTCTTTATATTTATAGCATAATTGAAGCCTTAACCGCTTACGTCTGGTTGATAACAAATAAACAGAGACTTTTTAACTTTAATTTTCGCTCTATAGCCATGTTTTTTAATACTCTTCTCATTATTTAAAAAGAAAAATCGATGTCAAAGTCTGTTTCAAGCCTAGTTTTACCTTGTACAACAGTGTCAGTCTCTCCACTTTGAATCATTTGCTGCACCGAACGCTATTGCATCGTTTAACTTTTTGCGTCGGTTTTCAAGGTTTTGTCTACGCACAGAATTTGTGGATTTTAGATACCTACTCACAGTAGAAAAGTGTATTTCAACTTTGCTTGCAATCTTTCTGATTGAATATTCTTTTGCATCCAGTGATTTTAGGTTATTCTTTACTTCTAAGAAAATTGCTTTCATTGTGATTTTATTTATTAATATTTTCTCTTTGTCTTCAAACGCATAAACCAAAGCGTAACACTACTTATAAACCAAAGTTGAATAGAAACAATTATGAACAAATTTAAAACACGAAACAAGAAAAATGCTGGTGCACTTAATTATTTCATGTATCACAAAACTGTTGCGATGTGCATTAAAGGAAAATCAAATTGCTACTGACAAACACCTGTGCTCTTCTCTTAGATATAATCCTATAATAAACTGTGTTATGTTGATACTGCAGAAGTGCCTATTGCGTCTTATCAAGAACATTTTATAATCCAGACATAAATAAACTATTTTGCTGAGTTGATAATTGCAACAGTTTTGTGGATCACTGTATGGGTAACTTCAGAGATAGTTACAGAGATGATTTGACAAGTCTTAATGTTTAAGTAACACTTGATAATGATTGATGATGCAACACAATTTGTTTAAATATGAGTTAATTTAGATTGAATGGTGCTGGCTAAAAAACACAGAAAGTAAAAATCAATTACCGATAGAAAGTTCTTACACCAGATAATGACAAGAATTGATATGAAGATACCTTACAGTGTATGTCAACTTGTCAGAACCATTAATTCGGACTTTCAGAGACCTTAATATTAAAAGGCCAATTTGAGGTTATCTACCTAAACATTCAGTTGTTCAATGTAACTAACCAAGATTCTTCTCCATAGGTAAAAAGAGACATTGTTATCTCTAGAACAGAACTGTGATGTACGATTCATAATATCCATAGCAGCAAATAAATCCTCTAATGACATCGTGAACTTAACTTGCATTGTGTGTTTTCAAATACACCCGTTATG
This sequence comes from Ignelater luminosus, assembly GCA_011009095.1. Taxonomy (NCBI): domain Eukaryota; kingdom Metazoa; phylum Arthropoda; class Insecta; order Coleoptera; family Elateridae; genus Ignelater; species Ignelater luminosus. The sequence goes on from VTPC01001640.1 coordinate 124,745, forward strand.
TTGCCTATGATAATGAGAAAAAGGAACGAGTATTATAATTAAGACCAAATGTTGAAAGTACGTATCTCCTATTAGCATTAAAAGGTCTAAGCGACTAGTTATGATTTTTTCAGTATGACATTAAAAAGAATGTTTCGTATATGTCAAAGCTATATTCGAGGTAGGTTTAGAGGATGACATTCTCTGATGAATGAAACCAAGGTAAGTTCACTTAAAAGCTTAAGACTACTACAAGCTGAACTAAATATCAAACCCGATTCATTTCAAAAGGAAATCTTTAATACTATTTAGAAGATTCGCTTGCCAGAATTATGTCAACATAAAAGAGTAATCAAATTCTAAACACCCACCATCCTGTAATAGTATCAGAAACTTTCTCGAGTTTTCTAATTGAATAGATTGTTGCAGATTGGTAATAAACGAATGAGGAAGACCTTTCATGATACGTCCAGAAGGTAATAAACATTGAATGATGAAGATGTATTTGGTATATTCAAAACTCACTCATAAGTATATTTGCATAACATTAGGAAGTTATAATAAAAGAAATGAGATGTGATTAATTAAAGATAATTGTCAATCGACAGCCATCTTTAAGTGGGTGGAGCGACTTGAAACCAATACACTAGAAATGCTTGTGTTGAGTTTTCATCATTCCCAGAATTAGAGCAGTTTTTTTATAATGATCTCTGTTACTTAGTGACAATTCATGTAAACTATTTATTTGATCTCAATTGATACTCTTCTTAACTGTCTTAAATAATAAACAGGTCGCTGGAAAAAAATCAAGAAACGTCTTAATTCTTGTATAACTTAATCTGATGGTCATGAGATCAAAGCAAAGTATCATGTTTCGATAACCAAAAAATTGCAAACTGGGAAAATTAATTAGATTAGATTAATTATCATCAATAACTGTAAATCAGACTGATCAAAAGCAATCGGCACGACGCCCAAACAAATACATATAAAACTCCCTCAAATTCAAGCTGATTGCGGTTTTGGTAAACAATATTCTGACATGAGTTAGAACTATGCCTGTTCTAAAATTGTAGTGGTTTTCATTTGCTAAGTTTTTCTAACAGCTAGATGAATCTATAGAAAGATTCCATTTTTAAAGTATCACTCTGATGATAAATCACATTCTCACAAAACTGATGAATCACGGTCTCACAAAACTGATAAAGTGGTCCAATTCCACGAAAAAGAATTAACAATTTCATTTTATTGCCATTCATTCTATATAATCTATATCAAAACAGCTAGGAATTATCGAATAGTTTTTGTAATATAAGAGTAAAGGGTAAATGTGGTTAATATTATACTAACCACTCATGAAATGAAAGTGGTCTATACGATATTTCTAACAAAATTATAATAGTAATATTTTTACCTCGACTAGATATTATTGAATTATTCAGTAGCAAAGACAGTTTTACTACAAATTATATGGACCCTATAAAAAGGAACTCTCTGAATATGATAAGTCAGTAATCTTTCACGGTTATTATGCATAAATCTTTTCGCAAATAATTTTTTTTAGAAATTAAATCATCGCTTTGTACTTATGTTTTAATATTTTTATCAGCAAATTTCAAGTACCTCTCATACAAGCAAAAAGTTACATATTGTAAAGTTTTATCTTTAAAAGTGTCCCTAGAATAAGCACAAAATTCAAATGCCGATTTTACACGAAGATTGAAGAACATCTAAAACTATATTTATTCACGAATAAAATTATATTTTAAGAGTTTATTTTAATTTTTTAATTAACAAATTATTATTACAATACCTTTCAAAGGTAGAGAAAAGTATCACCGAAGGTGTAATTCTTCCAACACTTCCATACTGTACACATTACGAAAAATTCAAAATAAAATGAAAATGAAGCACTGCACTAATATAACGCCGCTTGCGAACTTACGAGAGATCGGCACGAAACTGTTGTTATCACCGAAGTGAATATCAAATAATAAGGGCCACACGGTGATAATGTGATAAATATGACGTCCAGGTGGTTCGGCATTCGCGACGATACTCTGACAGAGTGAGGGGATGGTCACGGTAGACATGCGATGTTTCCCGCATTGATATTGTTTAAAGCAGAGCTAGAAATCAATCATTTTCATCGCTCATCAGAAAATTGGAAGATAGCGACTGCTGATATATTGCGTTGGATGACATTGTTTCTTTTTTTATTAAGAAGAAAAGAAAAAATTCGCCACCTTGGTTACGTTTTATTATTCTCCGATTATGGGTGAATCAATCAATGACCCTCCCTTAATTAGATTCCGTTCTTCCAATACACTTACCTTAGAACTTGATTACGTCGCTTGATTGGATCGCGATCGTCTTGGTTCAAGTTACGGCAGTTTTACCGGAAAAGATCGCTAATGTAACGACCTTTTTATATTGAAATAACACTTAGGTCAATATATAGAACGTATGAAATAATGATGTAATATTTTCTCGATATTGTAGGAAGGTTGCGTTGTGAAAAATGAGCTTTCAGAAAAAAAAGCTGGTTTGGGTGGTTATTCTTTTTCTGCGCTTTATTTGTGAAAACCCGAATATGAGTTTAACAATGAAGTATTTAAATCAAAAATATATTTAGAAGTTCGCACGAATGTTTTGAAAAACAGATCATTAAGACAATAATCCTCTTGAAACATCAAGTGTTGGTGTATTTCTAACACTTGGAAACATCAGATTCTTATCAAAATTCGTGTATTTTTACTATAAATCTATAATATATTACTAGTTGTTATCAAAGAAAAGATAAGATAATAAAGTACATTTAAAAAGTGTTAATAGTTAAGAGTTTCGTAATATCAATACCATGAATTATCGCAGTACTCGACTAATAATAATAGATACTACTATAGTTATCAGTACGTCAAGCATATCAGAAATAGATACTTCTATTATTTACAGAATTATTCGCGTAGTTCTTTAGAAGATTTCTTCTGAGAAAACTATCGCCAGCCATCAAGTTAATGAATATTTATATGAACTTGCCTCATTAACATCTTAATTACTGTCAAATAAGCTTACCATAGTATTACTATATAATCTAATATTTTAAGTTTATGAATATTAATATGGGAAACCTTATGAAAATTCCCAGCTCTTTAAATACATAATTATATCTAAATACAGGATTTCCAAACAACTCGGAAAAACGAGAACCAGTTTAATAGCGTGATATTTTAAAATCTAAATACTTAGTACCATTTCTTTGCATTCAATGTTTAAAATATCTAACTTCTAGTTACTCTAGCTTTTTACCATAGAGTCTTGATTAAATAACCTGAGGCAAAGTAGTAACACCGAAAACATAGTTTCAGTTAGCTTATATATCATCATTAGTAGACTTCGCTTAAACCAGGTATACACTCCGAGGTCGGGGTCTTGTTTCCGGTTTCTAAGATCCTAAGTAAAACCAACAATAGTTACCTGACCAAATTCTTAAAAGTCGAAAGTGCAAAGAAGTGTACCTTAGTAGCTAGATTGGCGATTTCAATAATTCAATTTCATAAATACATACCTGTACATAATTGGGAGACATGGCCAGCAGGCCCGTAGTCAGAAGGGGTCGCTCAAAATGGCTGAGCCATTCCTAGAATGAATGGTTATAAAATAAATTTTAATCACTCCTTTCGCTTTTGCCCTATCGAACGGTTGTGTATTGTTTTACTCTTTTCAGCGATATCCTCGTTCCACCAGACTACGTTGATTACGTCCCTTTCTATTTGAAACAGTTTTTACAGTTACCTTCTTTCTTTCTGAAGTTTTGTTATATCACAAGAGATATGTGTATCGTGTATATCATCTGCGCAACTTTCATCATAAAACGCTTCCCAATTTTTAATAAAGCTGGTGGTGTAGTTGGCAGCTATTGTGCTATCGATAACTTCCTACTTATTGTATTTAACAATGGTGTCTAGGACTGCTTCCGGTGTTTATTATATCTAATCTTTTTTTTTTGACATCTACACTTCGGGGGATCAACTACTATGGTCGTATACTCTCTATCAATCATGCAAATACAGCCACGACTCAGAGGCTTGGAAGCTAAGGCTTAACGCCGTGGGTCCGTTCACTGTTTCAATTATGCCAGCTTAGCTGCTGGGTCCCTAAAACATGAGTTAGCAGCTTAACTCCCTTGTTTGCAAGGGCACAGAGCCCCTAGCACCTCGAAATTAGGGGAATGATTTTCCAGTCCGTATGCAGTCTTAAGAGTCACAAAGCTGAAAAGCAAGGCCTTGCAGTTATTCCTAAAAGTAAAGTATACCGTATTTCTGACTTCACTGCATAAAAAACCAGAGCCATCCCAACATTTGCTAGCGTCATCATTATCAAAATGGTCTGGCTACAGCCTTGATAATCAGCAATGTATCCTTGGTAATGCTAATTGATGTCCAATGTCGTTAAACATATGACATAACAATAGAATCTTATTTGTAAATAAATAATCCTAGGAAGCCTTTTTTTTATTAAGGTGTCATATTTCAGTGTTCAAACCTTCGGTCAAAACTATCCAACCTGAAGCCATTTTGATAATATTCCCTACACTTTTTGGTCGAAAGGTTATTTTATGCTAGATAAGAGTCCAAACGATAATTTTATGGGGGTCCTTTACTTATCCCGGGGAGAAAGGTAGTTTTTTGCCATTGTTTGGATGAATAATCGACGAGATCGTGTTATACACAATTATTACCAGAGAATGGCAGAGACATCATAGAGTTATGACTAACTGCAACCCAAATGTAGTAAACAAGAGTTAACATTAATAATGACGGTTCTTTCGAGATTTTCTTCGGTAAGATGTGTTCGTCTGGACGTTAGACAACTGAGAGTATCCGAAAATTAATATTTTCAAATGTGTCATTATAGATATTTACACATGGACTGAGAGCGAAAAACACAGGCTGATAGTAGCGTGAGTCAGTACGTGGCCCAGATGAATAATGTGGACTGCGGTATCGCGTTGTGGATCCGCTGCAACTTGGTCTCCGGGATCCCGTTCTCTGATTATTATCACGCAGAACATTTATTATTTCAAATTCTTGGCTCAATTGATTTGTTACTGTCTTTATAATACCATTAATTTCATTTCTATTTCAAAATGTGGTATGATGATTTTCTTTTCTCTTAATACAGCTTTCAGTCAAGAGTAGAGAAATATACTAGATGAATGCAATTCCCATTGCTCACTTTCTGATAATTTACTGATTCCTGTAGCAAACACTTTTAGATGTTTGATCCCAATGATGCAATGAAAGGAAACTACTTGGAAGTTATCACCTGGAATATTTTTCTAGACACTGTGTATACGAATCACAAACTGGGAAACGACTATCTAAGACCTTTCCATCTTTCAAGTTTCAATAAAACTTTTAGAACAATCAACTATTCTTAGATGAAGCAGTGAATATAGTTGCTGATGAATTAATTAAATGAAAGTATCAAAGATCTTTGTCATAGAAATCGAAAAACCATAAAGTAGGCAGGTATGAAAACTGTAAAAAATCTAAGACAAGCCTGGGTAAGGTTTTAAAGTTAACATACGAGGATTTTTAGGCTATAGTTATCAAACTGAACTTGAAGATCCAAACACTTTTATTTCTATAAAAAAAACCAAAAAAAGCTAAATACTTTCGGAATCAAGAAGTTTTTCAAATATAAGTTTCTAGTCATAAAAATAAAACAGCGTAAGATATATTTGATTTGTTTTACAGAATATTCGTCATTTGAACAATTACATGCGTACATTTTATGATAGCGGGCGATCCACAAAATCTGTCTCCTCAGTTAGCTATGAACGAGAAAGATAGGCAGTCCAGTACATTGAAGTAAAAGATATCAAAATTACTTGACAGGTTAAGTCCACTGTCACTTTGAAAACTTAAGTAGTATTGCTTTTTAATAAACATGCTTTTCACCCAAAAACATTCAAAAAAGAAGTTTTATGCTCGAAAGCTACATTAAAAGAATTAATGGTAAGTGGGAATGTTATTCATTTAAACTACTAATAAACATATGACTCAAATGCAGACCAAACCAAGGATACAGACTTTGTGGACCACTCTTTATCCAAACAAAAGCTTACCTATTAAAACAGCGCCTACTCTTTATTTAAGAATCTTCTAGTTTCTCTTGGAATTCTTTTATGTAGAAATACAAAGATATGCCAATAAAAGAATAAGTTACTTTTGTCATTTTAATAAAACCGCCCTTTCTCGACTTCACTTTCCGTTCTCTAGATGCAGACTTTTAACGAAAACACAAAAATAGAATTTTCTAAAGTTATACAATGTCAAGCCTTCATTTAAGATTTCTTCCTTACAGCACTTCGGAAAATTTTATTTTACTTGAAAACGACGCATTTCACGAAAAGCCGCTAGAGCTGTTTTAGTAATTATTTTGGTTACATTATTTACAGATCTTATATCTTCGCCTACCATAAATGTGTCGATAACTAAAATTCACATAACAAATGCCATAAAGTCAATACCATGTAAAGAACGTCATTTTAATATTGCCTGTTATTTCCGAGATATTAAAAAAAAACAAGAAACTGTAAATTAAATTCTGATATTGTAGGACTTTGGAAATACCATCTTACTCAAAAAAGGTTCATCCTATGACAAGAAAAAACGCCCAGAAAAACACTTTCTGTGTCTAGATCATTCGAAAACTTAAATATGAGGTCTCTCTCTTTTTCTTTCAAATGGCATAATGCGGTTTTTTAAAAATTCACACAATAGTGAGCAACAAAGAGTAAAGGCTTTGTAAAATATTTCATTTCAACATTTTACGTTTTCCAATATAGCAAGAAAAGAAGAGATGTATCAACACTTCCATTCATTTCTGGGACAACCTATATTTAACTTCTAAGCAAATACTCATTATCTAAAACATGTAAATCATAATTTCTATGTCAAATTCCCTATCTATATTTAAATTTCTTTGCCTATCAATTTTTGTAATTCAGTGTTTTATTGTTTGGAGTGAAGTTTTCATATTTCATAAATATATCACATATGTATATGTGCATAATTTGATACTCTTTGTGTATTATTCTGCTAAGCTTTGCTTTCCTATTTGATTACTGTATGTTTTTGCTAATTTTGACAAAAATAATAATTTGTATGCAACGATTATCTGCCTTATCAGTTATCAATCAAGGTTTTTCATTTAATGAACCAACATATTTAAATAGCAGAATATAATTTTAAACATATCTTGAAAATATTAAAATAGACATTTCTAAAATATTTATTGAATAAATTATAATCTTGAAAGCAACTAGATAGAAACCAGACCGTGGAATATGAATTTCAAACAGAAGTATGTTGAAAATTTTGTTTTGTACGCAAAATAAAAACGCATAGGTGTTAGTATATATTTGTTGGTATTTGAAAGGAGAATGACCCATACTGTTTGTTTCGTTAAATCTATGTATAAATTGCAAAATCAATAAAATCACTTCAAGCGCTATCAATAAATAATTCCAATATGTTCAAATTGTGGACATACATTATAGTAAACAATAATTTAACAACAAATGAACAATTTCTGTGGCAACATATAAATCATAGTGGATTTTAAATTTAATTCGAGATTTCTATATTATCCAACGAAATATTCGTAGTAAATGTTCCAATCTAATTTTACATCATTTTTAGAATAAGGAGAAAAACTATAATTAGGCAAACATTTCTTTATCATTAAGTTGAGAATTTCGTCAAATCTACTTTTAGAAAACATTTTGTTTAAAATGAGCACATTCAGGTGCAACTGCATTATAGGTAAACTGAACCATTTACCAGAAAGCACCATAAATTAACAAGTGATTTAAAAACTGTTGTATCCCTCAATCAGAGCTGGCTAAATTACTTTTTAAACGTATTTACTAATTACAATTACTTTTCGTAAAAATAATTAAATTACAATGTAACAAAATTACTTTGCAAGCAAAATATTTAAACTGTCTAATTACTTTTAAATTACATATAGTAGACATAAACCTAAATTGGTAGGTGATGGAAATCACTTACATTCAGTATTACAGCAGAAGTACTAAACATTCTCCAGCACGTCAATGTCAAATCAAGTCGCGCAAGCTTCAAACTTCTGTTACATAGATATCAAACTAAACTTCTCAAATGCTAAAGAAGACAATCAATTTCAGACAGCTTCACAGTATTCATCAAAAACTAATTGATTATAAGCAGAAAAAGGTATATTAGCAAATAACGAATTTCGATTAATGTCAATGAATTCCTTACTTACTTCTCCGGACCTCTTCTACCTTTCAATATCGAGGTAAATGGTTATTGATAACACTGACCAACAATGGAAATGATTCGGGCTCAAAAATAGCTGATTCTTATGTATTTCCACCTGCTGAATTAAACAATCACCATAAAAATTACCGATTAGCTCTTGTTTTGGAGATTTAGTGACATTTTATATTCTCTATAGTCTACATTTTCAGTCAACTGTTAAAATACAACAGTAATCTAGCTGTGGGTAGGTTATATAACGTAAACACTATTGCTGTGACGGTGAATTTCATATTATTTCTTTTGTAATTAGTGCAGAATTTCTTGTTTTGGGGTGTTTTTAAAGAATAAAATTTGTTACATCAACATGCCACGGAAATGTGTAATTTCAGTGAACAATTTTTGTTACATTTGTGGTAAAATAACGGTTTCCTCACAGAAACGTAATTTGACGCCTCTTGTGAAGACTGCCTACCAGCATTATTTTGGTATGAAGATAGGGGATCAGGATAAGTCATGGGCTCCGCATATATGTTGCAACTCATGTTCAGTTTTATTACGAGAATGGCTAAAAATAAAAAATGATCGATGGATTTTGCTGTGCCTATGGTTTGGCGGGAGCCTACAAATTATACAGATGACTGCTATTTTTGCTTGACTCCGCCTATAAAGGCACGATTGTCAATGAAAAAAAAGAGGAACAGTTCAATATCCGAATCTTCCATCTGCTATTCAACCTATTCCACAAACAGTTTACCAATTCCTACTCCATCCCAAAATTATGAGTTGGAAGTAGAAAATGAAGACAGTGTGGAAGAAGAAGAACCCAACAAGCCTTCAACATTCCATGACCCTGATTTTGAAGAAAAAGATGATCAACCGCACAGATTGAGCCAATCGGAGTTGAATGATCTCATTCGAGACTTTGACTTGTCACAGGAGAAGGCTGAACTTCTAGGATCAAGGTTACATCAATGGAATCTTCTTCAACATAATGTCAGGGTCTCCACGTACAGACAACGCCAACGGGATCTGCATCCTTTTTTTCAGAAGAAAAACAATCTTGTTTTTTGCTGTGACATTAATGGTTTGATGAAAAGATTGAATTTGAAGCATGATCCAACTGAATGGAGGCTATTCATAGACACCTCCAACCTTAATTTGAAAGCTGTATTGCTTCACAACAACAACCGTCTTCCTTCTATTCTTATTGGTCATGCAGCTCACATGAAGGAAACTTATGCAAACATGACAGCCCTTTTCGACTCAATCAAATATAGTGAACATAAGTGGAAAATCTGTGGCGATCTAAAAGTCATTGCTGCACTCTTAGGAATGCAATTAGGGTACACTAAATACTGTTGCTTTTTATGTATGTGGGACAGTAGGGATAGGAAATCACATTATATTCAAGCAGATTGGCCTGAAAGAAATCTTAACTCTAGAGAGAAAAATGTGGTTGCCGAGACTCTCGTGGATCCAAAAGATGTTCTTCTTCCACCCCTACATATCAAGTTGGGTTTAATGAAGAATTTTGTCAAAGGCATAAACCGAGAAGGCCAGGCTTTTAAATATTTGAGGGAAAAATTTCCTAGATTAAGTGATGCTGAAGTCAAAGAAGGCATCTTTGATGGGCCACAAATACGTTAATTCGTAAAAGATCTTGCGTTCGACCTAGTTTTGGAAAGTACAGAAAAGGATGCTTAGGAAGCTTTCAAGGGTGTTATGCATGGATTTTTAGGGAACAAAAGAGATGATAACTACACTCACTTGGTGACAGTACTTCTACAAAAATACCATCAACTCGGATGCAACATGTCCCTAAAAATTTTTTCTCGCCTGGTTGTGGAGCTGTCAGTGACGAGCACGGAGAAAGGTTTCATCAGGATATTTCTGTGCCACCAATTGATTCTCTGTAGATCCAACCACCTGCTAGGTGTTCTTTCATCAATTTAGGATGGAACTGTCATTAAAAAAGAACGATCACTATTTTAATGTTGTCAGCATTTATGTAATTAATATTTACCGTTTTTTCTTAATCCTTTAAAATGAAAAACTTTCACCTATTGTATATCACAGAAACTAGAGCTAATAATTTTTCTTTGTCATATTCGTTTTTCTCAACCCAAAATTAGTAAGAATTGACTCATGAAGTGAAGGAAACATTAAAAAAAAGTTTTTTGTTGGGCAGTGTAATTTAATAATTTGTAAAAAGTATCAATTTACCTTGTACTTGCACAGATATTTAAACCACATATTTAAACTTTCTTGAATGAATTTTGGATACAGACAAGACAACACAGACAGAGGGATATATAATAATACACAAAACAACTCACCCTTTTCTAAAATTAAAAAGGAATGACGAACATGTGTGATATACCTGTCAGAACTAGTTATTTTGTATCTTTCGAAAAAATTTGATTGTTTCAAATTTTCAATTTGATTACTTTTATGTAATTAAATTGCTTAAGTTACATTTATTAAAAATAATTTTAGCATAAAAGTAATTTTTAAATTACTAAATACTTTCTACTCGTAAGAATTTAATTACAATTACTTTTTATGGAGTAGTAATTAAATTAGTAATTTAAATTACAAAGTAATTAAGTTTGGTCAGCTTGCACTTGTCAGTTTATTATGTTGACAGATTGTCAATAATAAATCAATGGGTTTTTATCAAAATGTTTACACACGAAAAACCGACACCATCCTAATTTATAGGACACGCCATAAAAATGCAGATTTGGCGGCACGTGTTTATCGCCAGTGTTATGAGGTCTACCAACGAGAAATTTTAAATGTAGAAGACTTAAAGAATAAAATTAGAAATTCTTCTAGAAGGAATTTCTCCAGATATTTTGCAGCGAGTAAAAATTTCATTCAAAAAGCCATTAAGAGCCTGCATTGAAGTAGTGGAGACCACTTTGAACGCATGTTAAATTAGTTATTTTTTTCGTTATTATTTCTTAGTAGTGTGTAAATTTTTTTTTTCATTATTTCCAATTTGTTTTATTAATTAATGCGAATAAAAACAACAAGATCAGTTCCCGTTTCAATTCAATTCGTTTCATTTCAATTTTGTATTAATACATAACATAAATTTTGAAGTCGAAGAATCTAGCACAGAACAAACTATGCTTGAATATACACAATTCAAACAAAAATTAATGTAGCTTTTGAAATATGTATGTAGGGTTGCTCCGATAAGTTTTAAAGAGCGGTGTCTGATGTGAATCACCCTGTATAGTAAAAAACAATCAGCTGAAATCCCGAAAATTATGCAAAATAGTCACTGCGATGCATTAACCACAATAATCTTAAATATGTAAATATGTAAAGCAAATCCTTCTAACATCCCTAAAGCTCCGCCTATTGAGAGTTTCTGGTCATTGCTTGTTAGTGAGCTATATAAAAACGGTTGAAAAGCAAAAAACCGTCGAGTACCTCGAAAGAAGAATCGGTTATAGTGCAGAAGATTGATGAAGACGTTGTCCAAGCCATGATCGCAGGTATCAAAACAAAACTATCTAAGAACAATTGAAGATCATACAGTGATGTTTGTGTAATTAATTTTTCTGTTAGAAAATAATAATAAATGACTCCTCCCCCTATTTTCCTCACGCACATCTAATGAATCTTTATTTCTGAGTTGTGCGATGACAACGTGCACTGCAGTATATTCCCTCAAGTTCACTTATACCACAGTTCGACAAGTTTTTCCTTTAAATTAGTAATAAATTAGTTTAAATTGTACCAGCTATTACTTTTTAAATAACTTATCCTGTATATACCACTTATAATTTCAATTGTACTTTAGAGTTTAGAAAAATTATAAAATTCTTTTTCGGAGATTAATTTGTGAATAAGACGGATTCTTAGTATCTTTGAACATTTTGAAAGTTCTGATAATTTTTACAATTTATATGTACCAATATATCCTGTGATCAAAGAAAAATGTCATCAAAGCGTGCGATGCTGGCAGATAAAGGCACTTCTGATATATGATTAGTATTAAATTGCACCTGTCAGTTTCTTATTTCAGACACGCGTAATTTTTCCCTTGGGATTTCGATACCTACCTGATAAGATTTCGAATGTACTAGCAAGCGTATCTTCAACTTAATTACTAGTTTTGACATAACACATTTTTTGGAATCAATTCCACGAAAAAAAAAAAGCTCAACAATGGGGTTATGCTTTGAAGACAGGTGCAAAGATTTCATGGAAAAGTAGAAAACAGGTGTAAAGTTTCTTCCAAGGTTATAAAGATAATAAATCTTTATTTGCCTTATTTATTCTAATGATGCGTTTATGTAAATCCAAGATATAAATTTTATGTTACGTCCTCTAATTCTAATTTAGCTATAGTTGTACGAGCAAATTCCGAGAACAAATACTCTTTACGAAAACGCAAATTTATCTTTCTAGAAATATACATAATTCCCATTTGTTCTACAAATGTGTCTGTATCTCATATTATACTATAATGTAAGACAAGGTGAAGTTACAGAAACTCTTGTTACCTCAATATTACAACGAATAAAAAGTTGCCCTTGAAGTCTATTATATTACAAATCATTTTAATATAAATTAATTAAACATCCTTTTGTGTACAGAAATGACAAGAAATTCGATTCCTAGCTAGGTGTACTTAATTATGCATAATATCTGTAACAATATTGATTCCTTTCAAAGACGGTACAATTTTCATTATTTACTCCTGGATTAACAACGTTTAAGTAGTATCCATAAGGTCAAAAGTAAACTGCCTGGACTAATAATTTCTCGTCATACTATAATGTTCGATTTTATTGTTGTCCTACATGACGGTTTCTCAAGAAAAATGGGCAAACAATAATTAGAATTACGTACACAAAAGTACTCGTTGGTATTCAGGTACTTACAAGGCAAGCTTAATAAATATACAGTGTGTCTCACTTTTATTTACTGTTTTTTTATGTTATCAGATTCGTTTCGAATTTTATCAGTTTATACTATTCTTCAAAGGGGATACTTTTATATTAATGTAACTTTATCTTACACCACCAAATAGAAATTACAGATAAAAATAAATGTTTTTTCTAACTATCAAAAGCTATTTTTCTTAAACGTTGATTTTTAGTAGTTGTAGAAGTCAAACTCGGCAAGATTCATTTATTGCGATTGCAGGAAAGCTTGCCAAGATCGAGTTCTAGTTAATTGTCACAAAACTTTACAAGACTTCTTCGTTTTTGTTTGCCGTCCATCAGACACTATCATACTATTTGGTATTTAGTTTTCTCTAATACTTTACAACGCACTTTACTATCGTAAACCGTTACCAGGTGAACTTCAAAACTCTAAATAAGCTAAAATACCAAGTAATATTATAGTAAGGGCTATTTAAGCAAAAAGATTCTTAGCAGAATTAAATGTTTGTCTAAAAGAAAAAAATATACAAAAACCTTTATATTGGATTATAGGATAGTAAAACATTTTTTTTTTCTTCCGACTCTCATAATCCTCTGACAAGTTAAAAATAATGTACTTCAATACATAATCGTATAGTAAACAGTTAAATTTAGTACTAACTATAGGTTAAATCTATAACGATCTTTTTATTTGGTAACAATTCCTAAAAATGCAAATTAGATGTTCTAGTTTAACAAGAAGGGCAATGCGTGTAAATAAATATGTATGTATACATAATACATTCAAACAATGAAAGAACATTAATGGAGGTGTGCGAAGGTGTGGGAGAATCGAGTATTGTTAGGTAAACACGTCAATTATTTGTAGTAACTAAAACAATCGGACTGCCCCTTAAACGATTTATTAAGAAATTTCATTCGTTTCTAAACGGATTTTACCATTAATAACATAATTATGTGACGTTCTGCATTTATTCTTTATCGTAATCTAGTGAAATCAATTATCTTTCAATTTGACTACATTACCTACCTGTTATGTTGGGTTTTTTGAAGCCATTTTCTGGTATTCTTACGTGAAAAAGTTTTAAAACTCTTATTGTTATTTGTATTAACATTTTGTATAATTAAATAAAACAGATATAAAAATAATCAATAGTAAAGTACTAACTATTCAGGGCAAGCTTGTGTCGCTCTTTATTACGAGGGCGGTTCAGTAAGTACCCGTGTTTGACGACAGAAGGCGTTCCTGAGAGAAGTTGGTGTTATCATCGTGTGCTGCCATCTATCAAACGACGGTATAACAAATTGCAGACTGATTGATAGGTTAGTTTGGATTTGACAGCCATTTGAGTAAGACGTGTTTCGTGATTTTAGCTAAGATGGAAAAAGAGCAGTATCGTTCGGTAATTCGCTTTCTGTTTTTGGATGGGAAAAAATGCGAGGAGATAAAAGCAAAGCTGGATGCTGTTTATGGGGACACTTCGCCATCTATGACCACAGTTAGATATTGGTTCAACGAATTTAAACGTGGGCAAACATCCGTTTTTGATGAGGAGCGACCAGGACGCCCGGCAGACGTGGTTACCGAGGAAATCATTCAAAAAGTCCACGACATGATTCTCGCTGATCGACGAACGAAAATGCGTGAAGTAGCAGAGGCCGTAGGTGTGTCGACCGGAACGGCAATTAATATTTTACATGATAAGTTGGCGATGAAAAAATTGTCGGCGCGATGGGTGCCGCGATTACTAACGGTGGACAACAAGCGGATGCGGCTGTTAACTTCGAAGCAGTGTTTGGAGCAATTTAAGCGAAATCCGAAGGAGTTTTTGCGTCGAGTTGTCACCGTTGATGAAACCTGGATTCATCATTACACATCAGAAACTAAGCAACAATCAAAACAATGGATTTCTCCCGGTGAATTTGCTCCAAAGAAGGCAAAGATGGTTCCATCGGCCGGAAAGGTCATGGCGACGATTTTTTGGGATGCGAACGGCGTCATCCTCATGGATTTTTTAGAAAAAGGAAGAACGATCACTGGACAATACTACAGTGAGTTATTAGACAGCTTCGACAAAAAATTGAAGGAGACACGGCCGCATTTGGCGAAAAAGAAGGTGCTGTTTCACCACGATAACGCACCAGCACATTCATCCGGAGCTGTCGCCGCCAAACTGCATGAATTGCGTTATGAATTGCTGCCGCACCCCCCGTATTTACCCGATCTGGCTCCCTGCGACTTTTTCTTGTTTCCTAACATGAAGAAATGGCTCGCGGGAAAAAAATTTAGCTCAAACGAGTAAGTCATCGCCGAGATAGAGGCGTATTTTGGAGAGTTCGACAAATCCTATTTTTTGGAGGGGTTAAAAAATGGCAGGAACGTTGGGAGAAGTGTATATTTCTAAAAGGAGACTATGTTGAAAAATAAAAAAAAATTTTGAAAAAAATTGTGTCTTCATTTCTAACACGGGTACTTATGGAACCGCCCTCGTACGTCTCCAAATCCTGTAAACAGCAGATTAAAATTTTCTTAATATAAGAAGTTTTCACCTAGCAGAAAAAAAAGTTAGTTAGATCAGATTGCTATTCGTAGAATTTGATCACTTTTCATTCCAATTATTTAATAGAATTTAAATTGATTTGAATTTTGAATTGTCTTTATGAATCTTATGACCAAGGCTACCAAATATTAGTTTGGAGCAATGCCACAGTTACCTTACGTTGCATTTTACTACTGCTTTTATGAAAAAATTTTATATTAATGGTACGAACGCATTTATTTTGCAACGATTGTGGGTTTTCTGATAGGTTCTCAAGCGATTTGCCTTCACTTAAAAAGCACTTCGTTAAAATGTAATCACAGGGGAGGCCACAAGGCCTTGCATTCCAATCTTGCGGCTCCCACGATCGTTAAGTATTGTTAGTTGGTAATGTGCGGTCATGCATTGCATCTTTCATGTAGCGTCGTGGCACAGAACTCAACGGAACTAGACTGGAGAAGCAAAATAAATACTCCCCAAATCTCAAAATGCTAGGCGTACCGTAATATGAATGATAATATTAATAAATCTTTACCTTCACAGGGTTCGCCTTCGGCCAACTAAGCTTCTGCAGAACTGTTTATAGACGAGATATTTTCTATTTGTGAATTTCTTGGCTCAGACCATCTTTGGCTGAGGTGTTTGTCCAATGGAAACTAGAAGTCAGCCTGAGCAAACCAGAAGGAAATTTTTGGAAGACACACACGAAAATAATTCGCAGCCGAGACCTAGACGGCCGAAGAACTACCAAACATGCAAAGAAAAAATAACAATAATAGGAATTTATTTTATGGCAAAGCTGCTGAAGGGTTGAAGATGACAACAGTGAACATAATATACCCTGACGAACCACTAAGTCCGAAACAAACAGATCTGTTTCGGAACAACATCTTATAAGAAGTGGATGCTCTCCCAAGGGGATAATGCCTTCTCAATTTATAAAAACCAAAGCGCCAATGAATGGACAAAAAACTGATTGGTAAAAAAGTTAAAAAACATATAAAATCTCATTGGGAGAAATCAAATTTGATCACGATGAATTCGAAGGGCCTTCCAAGAAGACCGAAGGTACTGGTGTGGATTCGAGATGCATCAATCAGTGTAGTAGTCAAGAGCAGACTAAATAAGCAGAATTCAAAACTGTACATTACCGATTGGTACTTGATGAACTGTAAAGAAATCAACAAAGGTCGAATTTTAGCATTCTCAATCAATCAAAAAAAGATTGGAAAAAAATTGTTGGTATTCTTTAGATTAACGAGACAAGGCTGAATTATCCTCGTTCAGGAACCTTGGACCTACACAGGTTTATAATGACAAGCAGGGCCGGCCTCAGGATTTAATGCACCCTGAGGAAACTTTAGGCACCTGTACTTTACACCAAGCAATATTGAAAATTCTCTGACCTCGAAGATGTGAAGTAAAAGTAGGTAACTGCTAATAAGAGAAACTTCATAGGTTCGACTAACTTAATCTACTCCACAAACCCAATTCGAAAAGTATGATCAGTTCGAGCAGCTCGATGGGCACGGAAAGGCTTATATTCATAAATTTAGACATTTGAAGATATGGTTTTGCCAGTCCAACCTATCCTGCCTGAGAGAGACTAATTAAAAATTATTAAAATCGAAAATGAGTTTTTTTTCAAAAAGATATCCAAGCTGAAAAGCATTTACTGGAGGTGTTTTATTTAAATTAACTACAGAAAAAAAACGGATGATCAATATCGAGAAGAGTTGTTGTTGAAAAAGTATCGACAATTCCCCTTTTCACTTAAGAAGTTGAAAGAAATCGTGCATATATTTCTCGGCTAAAAATGCTCTCTACCAGTGATGGATATTACCTAGATAAAAAGTATCTAGAAACTCTATCTAGATACGATAATTATATCTTATATCTGAATTTAGATACAATTATGAAAATGAATCTTGTATCTGTAACTAGATACATTACAACTGTATCTTTAATAGCAGATGTATCTTTACTTAGATAATTATAAAATTTTGCAGTTTTGTAAACAGTTTAACTTTCAAACCTGCTTTTGTCATCCATTTCCAGGTAAAGATAATTTATGGCAATAAATTTTATAAATTCTCTTCATAAACGGATCTTAACAAAAATTTATTTTTTAATTTAGTTTGCTGTTTAGAAATTTCTAGTTTCTTTGAAGTATGCTATATTCAGTGATGGGTATTATCTAGATACTTTGTATCTGGATACGATAATTACGTCCTGTATCTGAATCTAGATATAATTATGAAAATGTATCTTGTATTTGTTACGAGATACAATAAACATTTGTTTATCTATATCTGTATCTAGATAAAATATTATGGTATCTTACACATCACTGCTCTCTACCATTCCTAATAGGCAAGAAATAGATTCAAGAAGAAATAGATTTTATTCCTGGGTGTTATCAAAGTCTTAATCCAGATTTTACGCAAAACCTTCATTTGCATGTGTTGCCTTCATACATACTGCATTGAAAACGAACAATGGGATCCCATCTGCATTATTGTAAGCAGATTTCATGCGGATTTCATTCGTTCGGAGACGGAAACAAATCATTTTGATCCACAAACTTAGGACCTATACCATGTTTTTCATAAAGTGAAAAAGAAAAGCTTCGGATCACAAAACATTGAAGAATTATTCGTACTGCTCTAGAGAAAGAAAATTCACCGTTGTACGTTGAATGGTGACACACGCAAAATGTCATTTGTCTTTCGAACCGATTTGCGCGCCCTTAGGCAGTCGCCTCACTGGTTTAACTTCTGAAGCCGGTTTTGATGACAGATACGGAACTTCCAGAGCGTAGATACTTGTCAATATGAGAAGTAAAGTATTAGAGCTAACAGATCTATGTTCCAGAGACTTGGTAGTTTTATCATTAAAACAGCCTTTAATTATTAACTCAGTCTATTTTCCATACGACGATACACGAACTAAAAGATATGAAAAAGCTGCTAACAAGATGTAGACTTCAGTCAAAATCTTCAAAGGATAAACGATGACAATAGATGTGACCTTGAACTTACTGTAGTTACATTTTATGGATGACCGCGTTAATGAAAACAGATGAAAAGTCATTTTTATGACAAACCACCTACATGGCATGGAATTGTTCGACGGTGATCAGGATTGCTGAAACAGTGGAACATTATGCAAGAAATTGTCTGACCAAAGATTCGATTGATATAATGGAACCAAAGGCACAAACAGACTTGAATAAATGGTACTAGAGCTAACTGACATAAGCACAATAAGTCATTCTAGTATAGTGCATCTGGTTATGGTTAATAATAATAAAATAGACATGAGATAATAACGATATCTCAGTGTTTCGTGCCGGCACTCTTTTTCAATATGTCTCTCACAAATTAAATCCTTTCGGCGTATCTTGTATTATGTAGTACTTATTACCTATTATATTTGCAAGGCGATTGATCATATTGTAATGCTTAACTTTTCCTGATCCCTTTAAATGAAACACCCAGTATCTGCCATATTTAAAACAGCTTTAAATAAGTTTTGTGATACTACACAACACCTGTCTTGAAGTGGCAATTCTTTTGCTATAAAGCATGGAAGTTTATAAACTTCGATTTCCACTTGTATTTTTGGAAATGTAATGCATGTGTCAAAGTTAGACTCAGACGCCGAATTCGTACAATTGCCGAAATAAATGAATAATCCCCGGGATGAGCAAAAGCAAATGCTCAAGTGCCAAAAAAAGTTATTATTTCGGCAACTGAGTATGCTTGATTAACCAATTCGCCAACAATGCAAACTGTAATGTTTTGATGACGATGTGTATTGTGTAGCACTAATCAGTTTCAAAGCGTGCATTCTGAAAATGCTAAGCCGCACAAATTAATATACGCCTACAACAACAGCAACACGCAACGACATTTTCTTAAGGTTATGCAATTCCTAAAAGAGGCGGGAAACAGGGAATGAATAGTGTGATCGCTGATCATATAGCGAACAGAGCCATTTTAAAATTCCCAAATCGGAGGATATTTAAAAGCAATTGCTCCTGCTAAATCTGCTCAGACCGGCATTGTTCATTTGTTTCGGCAATTGTGCGAATTCGGTA